>JANAVB010017999.1:8666661-8811536 GCA_029216955.1 Iris pallida
TGTTTCAGCTTTCAGAGACAGTTATGATTATTTGGACTTTATGGCTTAGCAGTTGACGATATTTTGTTGGATCTGCGTGCAACCTCCAGGCAAGATACCTTGCCTCCCTCTACAGTTTATTTACATGCATATTTCTATTATTATATAGTTTTACTAGTTGATTATTTACATTTGGTTTGAATATCGTGTATGCTAGTGTATATATATAGTCCTTGTTTATAGTTAGTTTTGTAGTTCATATTGGATTGGTTCTCTCGTGTATCGTGATTGGGTCGTGTCGTATCATCTCCTGTACTTGGACTGAGTCGCATCGGGTCAAAGGATGAATAAGTCATAACGAAACTGCTGTATCTTGATTCTTGAAGCTAACCTGCGAGTCCATACTAGGGAGAGGGTTAGTAGTTATCTGTATCTTAATTTCCTGAAGCTAACCTGCGAGTCCACACTAGGGCGAGGGTTGGTAGTTATCTGTTCCGCACCTACGAGTCCACACTAGGGACGAGGGTGATTCTTGATGCTAGCCTGCGAGTCCACACTAGGGGCAAGGGTTAGTAGTTGTCGGTATCCTGATTCTTGATGCTAGCCTGCGAGTCCACACTAGGGGCGAGGGTTAGTAGATATCTGTCCGCACCTGCGAGTCCACACTAGGGACGAGGGTTAGTAGTTGATCAAACCTGCGAGTCCACAATAGGGGCGAGGGTTTGAGTACTCGATTGGTTATCCGTTGACATCGTGACATCGTGTCCACTTGTTCTCCTTCAGCAGTTCGTTTATGCGTAGTGGTTCTTCCAGTCGTGTATAGTCGTATTTTCATGTTGATTGGTCTTTTCCCGTTTATTTCCTGTATTTTCTTTATTACATGATAAACTGCTAGATAGGCATATTTTTATGTATCTTGCTATGTCCCCTGACGACCTGATGATCTCTTCAGGTTTAGTGATTGCATGGAGTTAGTTAGCAGTTCGGGATGCGGATGATTATGACACTTGGGAGTTTCAGATGATTACAATATTGCTTGCGAGATTCAGGTATTGATATCATGTTTATTATCCAACTCGTACTTTTCTTTCGTTATCATGAGATATCCTATTTATTGATTCAGTTTATAGACTCTTGTTATATTCCTTGGAGTCTTATCGGACATATATGCTAGTGGGTTGCAGACCACGACCGATACTTGTTTATTCATATTTTGTACACTTATTGTGGTTTTGAGATATAGGTTTGTTTGCCATGATTTGGCAGTATACCATAGCCTTGACAACTTATACGTATTCGAGTCGGGTTGGAGTCAGTTCGATACGTAGATGGCTTGCTCACGAGTTCGCATCCAAAAAGCGGGTACGGGTCGTGACATTTGCTTTCACGATAACCTCGATGTCGTAGAGCCAGGCATCAGCTGCAATTGCGTCCTTGCTGTCGTCAAAGAATGGAGGGTTCAGGCGCTTGAAATTGTTGGCTGCTCTGTTACCTTGATAACCAACTCTGTCCATGGCTGTCTGTACTGTCTGGTGTAGGACATCACCTCAACGATCCTGTGATGCAAACAATTCCCTGATAAGTCTAATCAAGTCCCTGTTGTCGGACTCTGCAGGCTGGACTGGCTGAACTGGGGCTCTGGGTCATTAGAGTACATGGCTCGGGATGCTGCTCCCGAGTGCTGGACTAGGTCCTTGTTGCTGCTGGGGTGCTGGTTGAGCTCTTTCTGGCTGATCGGTAGGAACAATGCCACTGAAGCAATAACATGGGAAACAATAAGGAAGGACCAAGATAGATCAAGGATTTTAGACATGTTATTAGGACAAGATTTCATAAGGTTTAGAAGCCGTGAGTAGAGATCAAAGGCGAGTGCTGATTGAGACATCAACTCGGTAAAACCCTCACACATCATGATTTACAAAACCTGCATGGGCCAACACTTAAACCGTGTCATGCCCTATAACCAGAATACTGGAGAGCGGAGGACAAACACAGCCAGCTACGTATATAGAAGTGTAATCCATCTCGATATATAGTCACGACTGTCTAGATGTATGAGGGTTTATCTACAAGCCATCAGTCTCTTATGGTCAAGAACATGCCTAGTGTCTCAATCTCAAGCAAGTAATAATAGTTACAAGATGTTAGACCACCAGATATTCAATAGTAAGGTACCTCATATATTTCATATACAGATGATCATGAAGCTAGTCGTACAAAATGCGAGGACTAGCAAGAGTTTCAGTCATACATGATCAACCCTAAGATTTGTCAATCATGTTACAGCCCTTAGGCAGACAAGAAATATAAGTATTCAACACGAGCTAATACTTGCTCGGCGGCTAAACGCCTCAAAAGAATAATTTTACAATAGAGCAGAAGAGCAAAATAAAAACCCACTCATTGCCAGGGTTTCTTCTAGTATTCACCATCTGGCTAGAAGGCTGGGAGATCCTTGGGTGCTGTTCTGAAATCTGGCCATACAAAATCAGCTGGGTCAGACCCCAGAAAGAGCAAGTGCCACAAGGGAGGCTTCACTTAAGAACTAAAACCAACATGTCAGAACATAAACAAGAATAATAACAAGAAGACATGAAATGAAAATAAGAGAACAAATGACGAGAGGACTAGGAACTATTCCGGAAGCCAGGTTACAATCCTTAAACCAAATAAGGACCGAGGTTGTAACCCTTTGCCTGAACAGAACTGGGTATCTAGCCATTTATTGTTAAGAGTAAAGCGTAAGCGAGCATGTCCTGAGATAGCATATACTAGATCTAGACAAGACTAGACAGGATTGGACTCCATCCAACATTCACGGCCAAACAAAGACTACGGCTTGATACTTTAACTAACTAGGGTTATCACAAGCCTAGTTACTAGCAAGATGCAATGAGATGTTCCGGCAGTCACAAGCCCTGCAGCTATCTAGGCTATCCAAGCGAGGTTCATGTAAGAGTTATCAAGAATTATTAGGTGACTTAGAGTGCAACACATGACAGTGTGTTACTTGTTTCAAGAAGTACCCCATATGACAGTAGACTGGAAATGTGTCCTACTCGTCGGCAGGCTACAAGTCCATCAGGTATGGCCGGGATAACGGGATCGCCTGTAACTGGAAACATCTCCCTATATGAGCTACTTTGATCAATCTAGTTATTATCCTAGTCAGATTCAGCATGAATCCCTGACCGTGGTAACCAAGGATACAAGTCCTAGACATGATGCAAGACGAGACTGGTAGCTTATACAAGCACATTCAAGAACAATCACCCACGGTGTCAAGACGAGTTATTACACTGCATGTCAAGATAGCCATTGCAACAGCATTCAAGATTACATGTCAGATTTACTTGTCAAGAGTGCGCCACGACGGGCCACGATCATGTCATTATTATGTCAAGGTTACTTGTTAAGAGTGCGCCACGACGGGCCACTATCCTGTTCTATCCCTACATTATCATGAATGAAAGAAACTTGCATAAAACAGCTAGTAACACATTCTTGAAGCCAAGGAAAAGATCTACAACTTTCATGTTGGAAGAAATTCTGGCCACAATTCAGCCAAATAGGACATAAAACAGCCAAATATACGGTCTGTGGTACTATACGGCCAGGCATTATGCAGCTATGCGGCCAGGTACTATGCAGCTATACGGCCAGGTACTATGGAGCCAGGCACTATACAGCTATACGGCCAGGCACTATGCAGCTATGCGGCCAGGTACTATGCGGTCAGGCACTATGCAGCTATACGGCCAGGCACTATGTAGCTATGCTGCCAGGCACTATACAGCTATACGGCCAGGCATTATACAGCTATACGGCCAGGCACTATGCAGCTATGCGGCCAGGCACTATGCAGCTATGCGACCAGGAACTATGCAGCTATGCGGCCAGGCTGCTCATCTTATCCAAAAATTCGAGAAAGATGGCCATGGAACTCATGAACTTCAAACTTGCATAACTCGGTCAAAACAAAACGAAATCTAACTTTTCAAAGGTCAAATTTGGGTAAAATGAAATTCTCCACCACATGGAACAATTAGTTTTCTAAAATAAGGAGGTTTGATAGATCAAAATCCAAAAAAAACCAAAAATGACCAAAACTTAGATCTACAAGAAAATATCCACCAAATTGAAAAATGCCAAGTTCTAAAGTGTCTTAAAATCATGTGGGGAAAATAATAGAACAAATAGAAATGAGTTCTCTCATGAAGCAAGCTAGCACTTGCCTGGGGTTTCTTGGCATGTAGAAAGAGTTATGAGGAAGAAGAAGAAGTAATAAAGAGTAAAGGAAGAGAGAAAAAGTAGTTGGAGGATTTATAAGAGAGGGGATGGTTCAACATATTGAACCAACCATCAAAATAAACCAAACCAAGCCACCCATAACAAGTCAAGTTGGACCAAACCAACCCAAGGTCAACCCTAGTAATGATACATCAAAGCAAGCCATAAAGAAATACAAAAATACAGTTAATAAAAAATGGGTCAAAATCTGTATACGTACACTGGGAATACGTATAACGGAAAACGGGAGTGACATCCTCCATCTCCGGTTAACAACTGACCCCCCTTCTCCGGCCGCCACCAACCTCCCGCCCTCCACCCCTCTCCCTTCTTCGGCCGCCACCAACCCCCCCTCCACCCTCGCCCCCTCCCTTCTCCGGCTACCACTGTTGTTGCCGTACGTCGTCGCTGCCACTACTGCCGTACGTCGCCGCCGCCGCTGCTGCTGCCACCGCTCGTCGCCGTCGCTACTGCTGCTGCTATCGTACACCGCCGGCCGCTATTTCTGCCGTTGCTGCTGCTGATACTATAGCACGACGACGGCGGTGGCAGGGAGGGTGGCAGCCGGGGGCATCGTGGGCGCTGGGAGGGGTTGTTGGTGGTGGTGATGGTGGTGGTGGTGGTGGTGGTGGTGAAGGTAGTGGTGATGGTGATGGTGAAGGTGGTGGTGGTGATGGTGGTAGTGGTGATGGTAGACGGCCGAGCGACGCAGTGGATGGGGGGTCGAGCACAGCGGGGGAAGGCAGGTGGTGGACGCTGCTTGCCATTAAAATCTTTTGATATAATTTTAATACAAACAGAACAGTGTTATAATATAGGACTTAGACGTATTCCTAGGAGTATACTTTTGTTTATCTGGGTCCCTTGTGCCGATGGAGCGAGTGGTAATGCGTTGACTCCGTTGACGATCTGACGACGGTTCTCGCTTCTCTGAAGGTCTGAGTTGCTCTGGGTGCTGGAGCTTACGAAGAGGAAGAAGATGTTGAGTGTCTGTGTCTGCCTCTCTCTATATATATGGTGGTTGTATGATGTATCTCTGTCTGTGTGTGTGTCAGAAGGAGATGATCTCTCTATTTATAGCTTTACAGGCTGGCTGCTCATGCACGCATATATGATGCGCCTGTACGCGTAAACGCCACGTGGTTGTTGCTGATGGAGGCGCATAGGCGATGCGCTCTGATTGAGGAGTTGAACCCTTCTTGTTGATGTCGTGGGCTGCGGCAGAGCTGACACGTAGCAATGGAGAAGATCTTTCAGTTGCTGAGATCTTGGGTGATTAGCACCCCTTCATAGGCTGAATCAAGTCAAAGGACGCGTGTCGTAGGTCCATGGCTCGAAGATCTCGGATTTGGTGGGGAGTGATCTGATAGGATGCGCTTGGGATTGGGCGCATAAGGAGACTTTGGCTCGCAACATTTAGGAGTCACGAACCAGTCGGGGCGTATGTCTTTTGAGGCGCATACGGGGCTTCAGTAGTGACTTTACTTCTGTCTTTAGGGATCAGAGAAAAGTCCGTGGCGTACGGCTTTTGAGGCACATGCAGCAATTTAAGCGTATGGCTGCGGAGGTACATACGAGATGGTTGGGCGGCCACATGGCTTGTAACCGCCGGAGGGGAGTAATGATGATGCTGACGTCGGCGACGCTTCGTTTTCTGAAAAAGCTGTCAACTGTTCAGTACTCGGGGCACGTGCTGCCAACTCTGTCAGACTTCAGCATTTAATGTTCTTTGACAGGTGATGGGTTGTTGAGTGGGTGCATCGATCGGCGTTCCACTAGACGTATGGGGACGTATGAGGGCGCATCCTTATGAGGCTGATGGGCGCGTCAGTATGATCCACGGTCTGGCCGGCACATCCGCTTTGCATGACACGTCTTTATGGGCCCGACTGTTAAGTTCTTCGAGTGCTTTAAATAGTCGTTCTTGACTCGGCTGAATTCGAAGCGTCAGGATCATCACCATTAATGCAAATTCATTGCACGGGATTCGGAGAGCCAGCCACTTGGCGCATGGGTTTGATTTGCCCGGTCTATAAATAGTGGCATGGAGAGGGTTTGCTTCTCGTTCTCTTACATCCTTCCGAAATGAACTTGTTTGCTCGAGCACATTCTGTTGACGAGATACCCCCGAGGTTGAAGATGCGACGTGATGTTTTCATTGATACGCTTGAAGGTGACTGTTACATCCAAAAGTCGGAGTCGAGGGCTTCTGAGACAGGCGGAAGGTGCCTGTTGCATCCAAAGATCGGAATGCCCAAGACTCGTCTCCGTTATGCTGTAAGAGCCGCAGATCGGAATTACGGTGCCCCGATCATCTTTCTTGGGCTTTGGGAGAGCTTCTCCTCCCGCTAGAGTGGGTGTTGCCAATTTTGGTTGGGTCGATAGCTGCTCCTTTAGCTGCAGGTTGATTTGCGGTACTCTTTTCTTCTTTGGTTTGAAGAGCTCCTCCTCCAACTAGAGGGTTGATTGCCACCCTCGTTCTGCTCAATAAATGCTTCATTAGTCGAAGTATTTGATGGCGCATATGCTAACACTTCATGATGCGCCTGACTAGGACGCTGAAGTGAGGCACATAACTGAGCTGCTGAAGGGATGCACATAACTGAGCCGCTGAAGGGATGCACATAACTGAGCCACTGAAGGGATGCACATAACTGAGGATGCGCATAACTGAGCTGCTGAAGGGATGCGCCTGGCTGAGAGCGCATGGCGAGATGCGCCTGTTTGAGAGCGCATTACGAGATGCGCCTGTTTTGAGAGCGCATGGTGGTTGCTGCGCCTAGCTGTAGACTTAGGGTCTTTTCTTTGTAGAAATTCTCCTTTGTACAGCTCTTTTTAAGACATGTAACAGACTTTTATATGAAATAAAAATCTTCTTTTAATGTCTATGCTTTGATGTGCCAAGTACTTCATCTGAGCTCCCTGGCGCATTTGATGTTAGGCGCATAGGATTTCTGGTCCTGAAATTCCATGCTTCTACAAGACCCCCTTCAAAGTTTTCAAAACTTTTTGTCAAGTTTTGGAATACTTTGAATAAGAAGCATGGTGGCGTCTTCTACGGGGCGCATGACTGTTCGGGCGCATGATTGCTCCGTGCATCAGTGATGGGGCGCATGCTCCTCTCAGTAAATGCAAATGATGACGCTTCGATAACTAAGAAGATTAATGATGATCTTTTTGGATTTATTTGCAGTTATCTCTTCACAGAACCCGAAGCGGCGGTTGAGGTCACACTTCATCGGTTCACGCGTGCGAATGGGCCTATAAATAGGCATGGAATGGAGAGAGAGAGAGAGAGAGAGAGAGAGAGTTCTTCCTCTCTTTGCTTCCTTCTTTTTTTAGATTTCTTCTTTTGAAAAACCCTAACTTTCTTCTTTCAAGAAATGGCTCCCAAAACTCCTCGTAACGGTGCTGGCAAGGGGAAGGAGCTTGCGAAATTCGTCGAAGAGGACGTTCCTGTCACCATTGTGACTCCGGCCGACGTTCGGCCTGCGGTGACGGGTGGGTGTCATCTTTCAACCTTTTTAGACGAGTTTGGAGCACATGGCTGAGTGTTGTGCCCAAACTCTTTGCTGCCGACGCGCATGGACTTCTGTCCTGATGATGCACCGAGGCTATTTCCCTGACGCACATGGGTTTAGACGCTGATTATGTGCTGAGGTTTTACTGCTAACGTGCATGGGTTTACACCCTGATGATGCGCCGAAGCTTCACTGCTAACGTGCATGGGTTTAAACCCTGATGATGCGCCGAAGCTCCAATGCTGACGCGCATGGGTTTAGACCCTGATGATGCGCCAAGCTGGTTGACACACTCTATCTTCTTAAAGCTTTTATCCTGACTTTTGTTTTTACTGTGTCAGTGTCGATGACTATCCCTTTGCTGAATGAAGTCCTTCTAGATGCTTCTCTTTGTCAGATGGGAGTTGATTTCGACGAGGAAGTTATTACTCCCGCGAAAGCTGGTATCCTACTGAATCAGCCACCCGAGAGAATGCTGCAAATCCAGAATTAGTCGCCTGTTTTCCTACAGAGTATAATGGAGAGCGGCAAGCTGGAATCTGCTGAGTCCGAGGATGTGACCTTCTTGAAAACTGTATTTCTGTTCGGTGACCGACTGATCTCCACCGAGGCGAAGATACTGAAGATCAAGGAAGATTGGTTCTTCTCTGCGAAGGGCATGGTTCTGTATATGCGATAACTCGAACGCCAATCGCCGCTGACGGCATTCTACCATTTAGCTTCCAAGAGAAGGATGTTATGGGAACTTACTCCTTCTCAAGGAGGGGCAGTGGAGGGGTACTCTTTCGATTGACGTTACTTCGAATCAAAAGGATACCTTGGCCGCCTCGCGAGCCGGTCCCTCATTCAGTTGCCGAACTTTGTGTCCTGGGAGCCTTTATATAGGTCCCTAATGACACCTTTGTCTTTAGTGCTTCGACCTTTGCAAATCGGATGCTAAAATCGAAGGTTATGTATCCGAAAGGTAGCTTTAGGGTTGAAGTTGGTGTCACCACGTGCTGAAGTGGGACGAGTTGACCCTTTGGGTGTTATCGAAGTTCAAGGCTAAGCTTAAAGAGATTGGGCTAACGGCCGCTATCCGTGCCACACAGGCCGGCGTGGATCACAACAAGCATATATTTTTTGCACTCTTGGAGACGTTCAATACCCAGACTGGCACTTTCTTTACTCCAGTGGGGGAGTTAGGACTGGCTCTCCATGAGATATACGAGGTGTCCAAGCTTCCCTGGGGCTCAGAACCGTACGAGGAATACTTCCCCTCAAACGAAGAGATCGTCGTTCTGGAAAGGAAGGACCCGGAGATGATGGCTATTTTCAAAGAGGTAGTGAGCCCTCATTATCTAATGCAACGGAAGGACAAAGGCAAGTCTCAGCCTCATGTAACTGCTTGGAGAGATTACGTCTTCAAGCAGGATTTGGCGGATTCCTCAAAGATCTGGTTTACGACTCTGTAGGGGCTGAAACCCGCGAAAGTAACTTCCGAAATGAGCTGACTAGACGAGAGGGCCCCCCGTTCAAATGAGAGTGGCGAAGATGTGTATAGTTGTTTCTGGCACTGTGTGCACTGGATGTCATCCAAGGCAGTATTGACTGCATACTTGATGATATGGCTCCGGGATTGTGTGTTTTTGGGCGGATCTGGCTCTGTAGAGAGGGTAAACCGGAACCTCATTTTGCCAGCACTGAAATTGGTTTTTGGTCGCCCTTTGGCTCTCCTTCCGGCGATGGTGTGTAATCTGTTGCGGGGCTTGAGGACTTTTGCTGATGATGTGATCCATGGAAGAGGTAGGAACGACAACTTTCCCCGGGCCGAGCTATCATTCCATTATCTGATGGGATGGTTGATTCTGCATCACCCGAACGTGATGAGTCCAGGTCCTGAAGAGGATCACGTTGTAGGTGACGCCTTTATCCACCGCTTCTACAAGAGGAAGTAGTTGCACACCGGCGTCTCCGTCTGCAGGAGAGTCTTGTCTTACCTTCAGGGGTGGGAGATCGTCAAGGTCAGTCCCATCTTCAAAGATTTTGAGGCTGGCCAAGATTTGGAAGACTCTGGTGAGGATGCGATCACTCTGCCGAAATAGGAATTTTATTGGTTGCAGAGTATCCGGCCTTTCCACTTGGTATACCGCAACCAAGATAGGTGTTATCTGGAGCCATATCTGCCAAGCCGGTTTGCTCGACAGTTTGGTTACACACAGTTGATGTTACGGAACCCCAGTAGCAGTCTGGGGTTTGCTGGGAGTTTACTGGATGGAGTTTGGGGTTGGCAATATTACAATGCCGGGTGCACTGGTGTTCGTTTCAATACGCGTAACCCTCGACCACAGATCCTGTATTCGGCCATTAAGATGTATTGTACCATGAATACTGTGCCTCCTGATTATGATAGGGAGACCAGTTTCATCATTGGAACTCAGCTAGAGGCTACGAAGAACATGTTGGTGGCGGCTCGGTCGTATCGTCCACCAGAGTTGGCGGGATATCGGGCTGCTGCTGTAGCATCAACGGGAGGTATTCGGAAAGATACCCCTGCTGGAAAGAGGTGGGCTGATGCCGAAGTCGGTTTGTCTGTACCAAAAAGGTCGAGAAAAATGATGACTCCAAAGGCTACAGGAGTGTTGCCTGTAATGCCAATGGAATCAGTTCCTGTTGAGGTAAAGTCATTTTCTATAATCTGGCTCCTTCGGTCATTTTTTTTATGACATATATTTTCCTTTTGTAGGGACCATTGAAGAAGAAGACCCGGGCTTCAAAACCGGGTGTCAGTAAATCGAAGGAGGTGGCAAGCTCTTCTGATGAGCACATTCCTCTGATTGTAATGTCTCCCGTGGGGGAGAGTCCTGACAATATCGTTCCGGCAGAGATTTCAGTATCTCCAGATTATGTTGGAAGGGAAGCTGAGGTTAAAGCAGTTCCCGGAGTGGTACAAGCCGTCGTGGGGGCCTTGGACGTTGAGGGTCCAGCAGACACGGGGCTTCCAGATGAAGAAGTAGAGTGGAGTTCGTCGTCTTCAGATGACGTTCCTCCAGAGATGCGTGAGTCTGTTGCGGGGGCAACAGACGTGATTGAAACAGAGGAAAGGGTTGATTTCCCTCCTTGTCATGATAAGGGGAGGTCGGCTGTAGCGTTGCCGAGCCCTACCCCAGGCTCAGCAGTGGAGGCTGAGGTGGCTGCCGACCGGGAGGTAACGACAGATTCTATCCCCGAAGAGGGATTTAATGAGGAGGGAGAGACTCGTCTGCCGAGCTCGACCCCAGAGGACGTGCCCCGCCAGGAAACGGGAGCTGATCCCGCTAGCTTGCCAGAGGAAGGCTCTGTGCTGGTTACAGGTCGTGCCTCGGTAGTGAAGGAGGCAACTCCGGATGTTGATAGTCCCCTTGAGACGGGAAAGGGCAAGGGCTTGCTGGTGCAGGAGCCCTCTGTTGCTTCTTTGACTTGGGGGACGATATCGACACCCCACCCAACTCCTTATGCTCTCTTGGCATCTCGAGCTAGTAGCGGAATTCAAGTTCCTGGTGCGGGAGGGTCTGCTGAGGTCGACGTTCCAGCCTCGCAGATTGAGGTCGGTGGGTCCTCTTCAGGTCCGCCATCGAGGACAGCTCCTCCAACTCCTTCTATGACACCACAAGTGCTGGCGGATGCGGATGAGTACGTCAAATTCATCGTTGAGGCAGTGTACAAGATGCTGCAGAAGGGTGTATCGACAGTGATGAACGCCAATAGGAGTTTTGCGATGGCAAAATCTATGGTGCTTCCCCACATCGGTCTGATACGTCTCCACCAGGGCCATGATCATATGGTTAAGATTCTGGAGGCCTCGGTGGCCAAGCTGGACCAGCTGCTTTCCGAGTTTCAGTATATCCAGCGAAATGATCTCTTCGTCCAGATAGACGCGGAAAAGGAGAAGTTGATCGCTGAGGCTGAGTCCCCTTATCAGGCCACCGTGGGTGTCTGGAAACGCGAGGTGGCTGAAACTGAGGCTGCGGTGGAGAGGCTACCTCAGTCCATACAGGAAAAGGTGGAGTTGCGGGCCACGTTGGACGCTAGTATAGCGGAGGTTGATGCCAAGATTCGCCTCCTTGAAGACCAGCGGGCCCAACTCTTATTAGATGCTGAGCAAGTCCAGGCTGAATATACAGCATCTAAGGAGGAGAAAGCAGCTTTCACTCGCCGGGATCTTACCTTGGCTCAGCAGCGGCAACAGTTGGACGAGAAGCATGAGGATGATACTTCTCCTGAGGCCATAGAAACGATGCGTCAAGAAGCCGAACGCCGGGTCCTGGCGACCGTAGAGACTCGGGCGGCAGACTTGAAGCATCGGATTGAAGAGCTTTCGGCCAACCCCGGGGATATTTAGGGATTGTGGTCTCCTTTTTTTTATAATTTGTAACTCTTGCTGGGGGTGTAATCCTTTATTTTTGAATAAAGAATACAGAGTTTTTTTTTTGCGGTGTGTTCATTTTTGCTGTCATGAACTTGATGATTTGTGTGGACCTATTATCTTTTGCGCATCTTGGTTTTTTAGGAACAGATAATAAGTTCGAGAGAATCGACATGTTTGCTCAGAGGTGATGTGGACGTGGCAAATATGGAGTTCAAATGATAGAATCTTCCTACTCAGAGGTGTTTTGGACGTGGTAGGATTGACTTTGGGGGGATACGCGGAACTACTCGGAGGTAATATGGACGTGAAAGTTCTGCGATCAATGTACGACAACGCAGGGGTTATCTGTAAGGGATATTTACTCAGAGGTAATATGGACGTGGTAAACATGATGGGTAGCGTAGTCTTACGGAGTGTAAGATTCCGCTTTGTAGGGTGTAGGGGAACAACTAAGAGGTAATATGGACATGGTTGTCCTTCTACTGGAAGATAGAACACCATGGAACAGCTCGGTTCCAGAAGCGTAAGATTTTACGGGAGGTGTACGTGAGCCCTGATGATTGGGTCCACAGACTCCCTTATTGGGTGGAGATAGAAATACAAGTCTGAAGGATGTCAAGAGTAGTACTTCTTTAGAAACTTGCCGTTGATGGGCATCATGAACAAGTCCCCATTGGATTTGGCGAGACGGTAGGCACCGTTTGAGTATACCGTCTCTATGATGAAAGGCCCCTCCCACTTGGGCTCGAACTTTTCTGGTGTCTTGTGAGTCAACACCATCGGCCTCCTGACTGCCAGAACTAGGTCGCCTACTTGGAAAGTCCTCTGCTTGACCTTCTTGTTGAAAGCCTGTGATATACGGGCTTGATAGAGTTCGATGCGTTGTTGGGCTAGGAGACATTTTTTGTCAAGTGCCTCCAATTCTCGCAGACGGCGACATTGATTGTCTTCTTCCGTGAGTTGATTTGTGATCGCTACACGGAGTGAGGGTATCTAGATTTCGAGAGGCAAAACTGCTTCGCTCCCGTAGACCAGGGAGAATGGTGTGTTGTCCGTCGGGGTTCGTACCGTTGTGCGGTAGGCCCAAAGGCATTCGTCGAGCTTTTCGTTCCAGTCACGTTTGTTGGATGACACAACTTTTTTGAGTAGCTTGACGATAGTCTTGTTAAACGCCTCGGCCAATCCGTTTGCTGCCGGATTGTAGGCGGTTGATGCCACATTTTGAATGCGATTCTTGTCACAGAATCTGCTAAAAACATGGCTGATGAACTGAGGACCGTTATCGTGGATAATCTTCCGAGGTACCCCAAAACGGTAGATGACATGGTGCATGATGAAGCTGATCACCCTAGAGCTCTTCACTTTCGCAAGTGGAACTACTTCTGCCCATTTGGATAAGTAGTCGGTGATGGCTAAGATGAAGCGGTGTCCCCTTGATGAAGGAGGGGTGATTGGTCCTACAATATCTATGCCCCAGGCTTCGAAGGGCCAGGAGGCGACCGTAGGATGTAATGGTTCTGACGGTGTATGGATGAAGTCAGCGTGAAGCTGGCACGCATGCCACTTTTTAGCATGGTCGATAGCGTTGGCTGCCATGGTTGGCCAATAGTAGCCCATGCGTCGCAGTCGATCCTGCAACTTAGGGCCAGGTTGATAGGCCCTGCAGGTTCCATCGTGAGCTTTTCGAAGGGCTTCGGCTGCTTCTTCGTTAGATAAACATCGAAGGAGAAGTCCATCGTAGGAGCGTCGGTACAGCATTTTAGTAGCTGTATCGTAATAGAATCGAAGGGAGCGCCTCCTGACTGAGATGGCTTCTTTCGGGTCCTCCGAGAGAATTCCGTAGACAGCAAAGTCGATGAACGGAAATCTCCAGTCTCGGACATTAACACCAGCACTTGTTGACATGGCATGGGCCATTTTTGAGCAAAGGTTATTTTTAGGACAGACCAAGTCTCGACCAACTACCGTGACGTAGTGTTGAGTCCCGAGGGGTGCTGCCAATGAG
This sequence comes from Iris pallida, assembly GCA_029216955.1. Classification (NCBI taxonomy): domain Eukaryota; kingdom Viridiplantae; phylum Streptophyta; class Magnoliopsida; order Asparagales; family Iridaceae; genus Iris; species Iris pallida. The sequence continues at coordinate 8,680,844 of JANAVB010017999.1, forward strand.
GCTGCGAGGCTAGCCAGAGTGTCAGGCTCCAGATTTTGTAAACGAGGTACATGTTCGATGAAGAACATGGTGAAGGTTGAAATGATGTTCAATGCAACTCATGGTAAGGAATCAGATCTTCATGGCGAACTTCATATTGTCCTCTGACCTGGTTAACGATGAGTTTTGAGTCGCCATAGGCTTCCAGATGACCCACCCCCAGCTGTTGCGCCAGCTGGAGTCCCATGATAAGCGCGTTGTACTCGACAACATTGTTGGAGCACGGCTTCGAAAGGGAGTAGGCACACTGGATGACCAGCTGATCGGGGGAGACTAAGACTACCCCCACTCCTGCGATGATTTGGCCTTTGGGGCCTGTTCTTGATACGCCATCAAAAAATATCCGCCAGACGGAGATTTCTTCGGTGACGTTTGATTCTTGGACCTCATCCGGGATGTCTTCATAGAGTCTGGAGGACTCTGGGATGGGCTGTGCAGCTAAAAAGTCGGCCAGAGCCTGACCCTTGACGGCTTTTTGTGGAACGAACACCATGTTGTATAGCGTTAGCAGGATTGCCCATGTAGCTAGCCGGGAGTTTAATGACCCTGGCTTTGTCATGAGAACTCTGAGTGGATTGACTCGGGAGATGACATAAATTGTTTGGCCCGAGACATAATGGTGAGTCTTCTGGATGGCAAATACCGAAGCCAAACACTATTTTTCAACGGGGTTGTACCGGTGTTCGGCCCCGATCAGTGTTCTACTGAGGTAGTAGATAGCTTGATCATAGCCTGTATCGATGTTCTGAGCAAGCAGAGCGTCGAAGGAATGATCCATGGCACGAACGTAGAGGAGAAATAGTTTGCCGGCGACGGGTGCCACCAGGACCGGCGGGCTCGTTAAGTAAGCCTTGATATCGTCGAAAGCTTTTTGGTATTCCTCTGTCCAGACGTAAGAGACTCCCTTCTTCATGAGCTGGGTAAAGGGTTGACATTTTTCGAAAAGGTTTGCTATAAACCTTCGGATGTATGCCAGATGCCCTTGCAGGCCTCGAAGTTCTCGGAGGTTCTTCGGAGGATCCATGTCAAGGATGGCTTTAGTCTTCTCGGGATCGACATGAATGCCTTTCGCCGTGATAATGAAGCCCAAGAACTTTTCGCTAGAAACCCTAATGTAAGATTTAGCGGGGTTCATCCTGAGTTGATGCGCTCGCATGAAATCGAAGACTGTCTTATGGTCTTGTAGGTGATCTCCTTTGAGACGGCTCTTCACTGCAATGTCATCAACATAGCATTCGACTGTCTTGCGAAGATGCTGACAGAAGATGGTGCTCATAGCTCGTTGGTATGTCGCACCAGCGTTCTTCAAGCCGAAGGGTATCACTATGTAGCAGAAGACCCCCTTCGGAGTCCTGAATGACGTGTGTTTTGCGTCATCGGGGAACATCTTGATCTGGTTGTAGCCCGAATACCCGACCATAAAAGACATGCGTTCGAAGCCATATCTGTTGTCGATCATCACGTCGGTGATTGGAAGTGGGAATTCGTCCTTCGGGCAAACCGTGTTAAGATCCCTGAAGTTGATACAGACTCGTATCTTCTGATTCTTCTTGGTAACAGGGACGACGTTGGCCACCCAATCCGGGTGTTTGTTCTTCACGAATAAACCGCTGGTCAGGAGTTTGTCTACTTCCTGATCGATAGCGTTCATGATGTCAGGACGAAAACGTCGCTGTTGTTGCTTTATAGGCTTGGCATCAGGTAAGATGTTAAGCCTATGCATCACGATCTGGAGGTCAAGTCCCGGCATATCTTCGTAGCTCCAGGCGAAGACATCGATATATTCTTTAGCCAGCTAGATTAAATATTCCCGATCTTCTTCTTTTAGGCTTTTGCTGTTGAAGATGGGTTTAGAAGAAGATCCATCCCCAAGGTCGATCTGCTCGACTTCGTCTTCGGTAGGGGGTTCGCGTAATTCAAAACGAGACTCCCACTGTTCTCCTAGGCGTTGAGCCCAGGGTTCTTCTTCGAAGAATTCTGGCGTTTGGTCTTCGCCTTCATCTTCTTAAGATTGTGCAGATGTCATGTTGGCTGATAGCACTTTCTTGAAGACTGATCCGATACTGGTATCGGAATCCCAAGTTGATGCTTCGGATGAATGAGAATGTTCTGCTTCTTCTGCCTCCGAACTCTCTGAAGTTGACGGTGGCGTGACATAGCCCACCCTTCGTCGAGTTCGATGATAGTAGTCCTGCGGCTTTCCTTTAGGTGTTGGAAGCCGGAGAGGAAGACGTCGACCCTTGCTGTAGTTCAGGCCTTTGTTGCTTTTTAGGTCGTAACCCATCTTTTGGATGAGGTACTTTGCCTTGTCTGTGTACCGATAGGCTTGTATTCTGCCGGTATCTGGTTCTTGCTCGAGTGGCGGGAGGTCTTGACGTTGCTCGACTTTGTCGAAGATGATGGATTCTTCGTCTCGATTCCGTAGTGGGACTACAAAACAGGCCCCTTGGGACGGGACTATTCGATTTACATAATGGATGGTCGTTATTTGTGTTTGTAACGACCGTAGAGCGTTATCTAATGTATACATGTCATTCCAATATGGAAGACTAGAATAATTTATAAAAGACACTATATTATTGATGAAATACAAGATTTTGTCCTGCGGGATCATTGTCCAGAGAGGGTGCATCTACATCAGCAGAGATATATTCCCCTAGCTCTTCATCTGTGAGTACTGGGGTTGGATCGGGAGAGTCCACCACAGTTTTGATCTTGGGCTCCGAGAGGGTTATGTGGGCCTTCTCCGGTAGCTGGGATTGCAGCAGCTTGCCTTTAAGACGCACCTTCAGAGGTGCCTCAACTGCGCCTTCAGTGATTGGTGTCTTCCCCTGTAGTTTTGCCACAAGGGGAGCCGATGCTTGAGACGGCTTTCCCTTGAGGCGTATCTTCAAGGGAGCTTCAGTAGGTGTTCTACCCGGAGCAGTTGGTGCTTTTCCAGGTAGCTTGATGTTCATGGGAGGCAACGTCTGAGGTGGCTTCCCTTTGAGTCGAATTTTTAAAGAAGCGTCGGGAATCCTCTCTGGCTCCATGTCGTGCTCTGCTGCCGTTTCTGCTTCATCGTCAGCATCATTGGCTTCCACCTCGTCAGGTGACTTGTACAAGTTGGAATCAGTGAAGTAGGCTTCAACCCTCTTGAAAGGTCGATGTCCGCGAACTCCGTCCGGATGATGTCATTGGTGGACACGTATTTCATACATTGGTAGAGTGTGGATGGTACCACCATGTACTCATACAGCCACAGACGACCCTGTAGGAGGTTGTAGTTGACATCGGCGTCCACGACATAGCAAGTGACCTCAATTCTGAGGTTACCAATATGACATTTCAGCCATATTTTGCCCAGCGGCTCACTTTTGCTGGCATTGAAGCCACTGATTATTGTGTTGGAAGGCGCCAGTCGGTACATTGGAATTCCCAGTGTTGAGAGCAGCATCTTCGGAATGATGCTGAGGGAAGACCCCGGATCGATCTGAATCCGCTTCACCTTGACGGGACCGATATACCCTGTATAATACAGCGGCCTGTTGTGTCGGTTGTGCTTGAGCAGCATGTCTTATTGGGTGAAGGTTATGTTAGGGATAACTTCATCCGCACAATGACAGTGCGCACATGGAGTATCCTCAGGCTGCTTGACCTGCCTGATAAAGGAATCAACATCCTTCAGGGCTTCACAGAGAGCTTCACGAGTGTCCTTGGAAAGGCGAAGAAGCTCAAACAGAGATAGGCAGGCAGGAGTACTGGCAAGTTGTGCCAGAATGTCGAAGTTGTGGGGCTTGGCTATCCCCGAAGCATTCTCCTTTCGCAGAGGCTTGTCGAAACGGGCCTCTACATGATTCTGCTTATTGGCTACTGGAGGCTTGGATGGGCCCTCTTCCTGTGCAGCAGGGACGGTGCAAGGAGGCACCACCTCGACGGCAGCTTCGTCAGGTTGGGCGTTCTGATGCGAACGCGTCTGTACAGAAAGTGCCTCTTCCACAGAGGAAGAGACCATGCGGCAAGACTTGTTCTTCCTGTCTTTGGTTTTGGAGGCAGAGCGTACCTCCAGTTGAGTAACCTCGGAGACGAGATCAGGGTGAACCCATAAAACCTCTCCCCAAGATGTGGTGAGTGGGATGAGTCCACTCACGTTGTCACGAGTAGGTGGTAGATTGACCACCTCCATTGTCGCCTTAGGGATGGAGACGACGCCATCTTGTATTGTGGTCGACGGCAAGGTGCCAAATCGGAGTGACACCAGGTTGGCCGAGACCGTTTTCTCCTCGTAGTTGACGGAGATAACATCCGCATTGATCATGTGCTGGATGTAGTTTTTGAGGACATAGCAGTCCTTAGTTGGATGTCCGACAAATCGATGGTAGTGACAGTACCTCGGATTGTCCACTTTTCCAACCTCGTCGGGACGCTTCGAGTCCGGCAATTTGATCTTGTCACCCTGCTTCAGTATCTCAAAGAGTTGCAGGGTGTCTTCATCGTTGAAAGAATAGACCTCCTTTGGCCTTGGTGCAAGTGGAGGCTTTTGAGTGGGTGCTGTTTGCCATTAAAATCTTTTAATGTAATTTTAATACAAACAGAACAGTATTACAATGTAGGACTTAGACGTAGTCCTAGGAGTACACTTTTGTTTATCTTGGTCCCTTGTGTCGATGGAGCGAGTGAAAATGCGTTGACTCCGTTGACGATCTGACGACAGTTCTCGGTTCTCTGAAGATCTGGATTGCTCTAGGTGCAGGAGCTTACGGAGAGGAAGAAGACGTTGAGTGTCTGTATCTGCATCTCTCTATATGTTGCTGGTGGTTGTACGATACGTCTCTGTCTGTGTGTGTGTGTCAGAAGGAAATGATCCCTCAATTTATACTTGTGCAGGCTGGCTGCTTATGCGCGCATGTAGGATGCGCCTGTACGCGAGGACGCCACGTGGTGGTTGCTGAAGGAGGCGCATGGGCGATGTGCTCTGATTGAGAAGTTGAACCCTTCTTATTACTGTCGTGGGCTGCGGCAGAGCTGACACGTAGCAATGGAGAAGATCTTTCAGTTGCTGAGATCTTGGATAATTAGCACCCCTTCATAGGCTGAATCAAGTCAAAGGACACGTGTCGTAGGTCCATGGCTCGAAGATCACGGATTTGGTGGGGAGTAATCTGATAGGATGCACCTGGGATTGGGCGCATGAGAAGACTTTGGCTCGCAACCTTTAGGATTCACGAACCAGTCGGGGCGCATGGCTTTTGAGGCACATGCGGGGCTTCAGTAGTGACTTTACTTCTGTCTTTAGGGATCAGAGAAAAGTCCGAGGCGCACGGCTTTTGAGGCGCATGCAAAGATTTAGGCGCATGGCTGCGGAGGCGCGTGCGAGATGGTTGGGCGGCCACGTGGCTTGTAACTGCCGGAGGGGAGTAATGATGATGCGACGTCGGCGACGCTTCATTTTCTAAAAAAGCTGTCAACTGTTCAGTCCTCGGGGGACGTGCTGCCAACTCTGTCAGACTTCAGCATTTAATGTTCTTTGATAGGTGATGGGTTTGTTGAGTGGGCGCATCGATCGGCGTTCCACTATGTGCATGGGGATGCATGGGGCGTATCCTTATGAGGCTGATGGGCGCTTCAGTATGATGCGCGGTCTGGCCGGCGCATCCGCTTTGCATGACACATCTTTATGGGCCCGACTGTTACGTTCTTCGAGTGCTTTAAATAGTCGTTCTTGACTCGGCTGAATTCGAAGCGTCAGGTTCATCACCATTAATGCAAATTTATTATACGGGATTCGGAGAGCCAGCCACTTGGCGTATGGGTTTGATTTGCCCGGCCTATAAATAGTGGCATGGAGAGGATTTGCTTCTCGTTCTCTCACGTCCTCCCGAAATGAACTTGTTTACTCGAGCACATTCTGTTGACGAGATGCCCCCGAGGGCGAAGATGCGACGCGTTGTTTTTATTGATGCACTTGAAGGTGACTGTTACATCCAAAAGTCGAAGTCGAGGGCTTCTGAGGCAGACAGAAGGTGCCTGTTGCATCCAAAGATCGGGATGCTCGAGCCTCGTCTCCGTTATGCTGGAAGAGCTGCAGATCGGAATTGCGGTGCCTCGATCATCTTCTTTGGGCTTTGGGAGAGCTCCTCCTCCCGCTAGAGTGGGCGTTGCCCATTCTGGTTGGATCGAAAGCTGCTCCTTTAGCTGCAGGTTGATTTGCGGTGCTCCTCTCTTCCTTGGTTTTAAGAGCTCCTCCTCCAGCTAGAGGGTTGATTTCTACCCTCGTTCTGCTCAATAAATGCTTCATTAGTCGAAGCATTTGATAGCGCATATACTGACACTTCATGATGCGCCTGACTGGGACGACACATAACTGAGCTGCTGAAGGGATGCACATAACTGAGGATGCACATAACTGAGCCGCTGAATGGATGCGCCTGGCTGAGAGCGCATGGCGAGATGCGCCTGTTTGAGAGCGCATGGTTGTTGCTGCGCCTAGCTATAGACTTAGGGTCTTTTCTTTGTAGAAATTCTCCTTTGTACAGCTCTTTTTAAGACATGTAATAGACTTTTATATGATATAAAAATATTCTTTTAATGTCTATACTTTGCTGTGCCAAGTACTTCATCTGAGCTCCCTGGCGCATGTGATGTTAGGCGCATAGGATTTCTGGTCCTGAAATTTTATGCTTCTACAAGACCCCTTTCAAAGTTTTCAAAACTTTTTGTCAAGTTTTGGAATACTTTGAATAAGAAGCATGGTAGCGTCTTCTACAGGGCGCATGACTGTTCGGGCGCATGATTTACTCCGCGCATCAGTGATGGGGCGCATGCTCCTCTCAGTAAATGCGAATGATGATGCTAATGGTGATCTTTTTGGATTTATTTGTAGTTATCTCTTCACAGAACCCGAAGCGGCGGCTGAGGTCACACTTCATCGGTTCACGCGTGCGACTGGGGCTTTATATAGGCGTGGGATGGAGAGAGAGAGTTCTTCCTCTCTTTGCTTCCTTTCTTTTTAGAGTTTTTCCTTTGAAAAAAATCCTAACTTTCTTCTTCAAGAAATGGCTCCCAAAACTCCTCGCGGCGGTGCTGGCAAGGGACGAGTCAAAGGAAAAGAGCCTGTAGAGGCTGCCTCGGGTGATGTCCCCCGTCCGCCTGTCGACGTTCGGCCGGCGGTGAACGGTGGGTTTCATCCTCCTTTACCAAATCTTTCTGTACCATTTTTAGAACTCACATACGCCGACGCGCATGGACTTTGATTCCTGATGATGTGCTGAAGTTTTTCCGCCGACGCGTATGGGTTAAAACCCTGATGATGCGCCGAAGCTCCACTGCTAACGCGAATGGGTTTAAACCCTGATGATGCGTCGAAGCTCCACTGCCGCCGAAGCTTTACTGCTGATGCACATGGGTTTAAACCCTGATGATGCACCGAAGCTCTACTGCTGACGCGCATGGGTTTAGACCCTGATGATGCGCCGAAGCTTCTTTTCAGATGCGCCTGAGCCTTATGCGCTTTTGATGAGAACGTGGCTCAGATTCTCTTGTTGTTTCTAACATCTCTGAATCTTTGCCTTTTTTTGTTGACCACCAGTGTCGATGACTGTCCCGCTCTTGAATGAAGTACTTCTGGATGCTACCCTCTGTCAGATGGGGGTAGATTATAATGAAGTGATAAACCCTGTCCAGGCTGCCATTATGCTTGATCAGCCTCCCGAAAGAATGACTCAAATCTGGGAACAACAATATGGGTTCCTTAAACGGATGATGGAGCATGGCGTTTTGAAATCTGCCACTTCTGATAATGTGACTTTCATGAAGCCTGAGTTCCTGTTCGGGGACCGTCTTACTTCTATTGAAGCAAAGGTGTTGAAGGTCAAAGAAGATTGGTTCTTTACAGCCAGAGGGGTGCATATGACTGTTAAGCAACTTGAGAGTCAATGGCCTTTGACGGCCTTCTGTCGTCTTGCTTCCAAGAGGAGTATGTCTTGGGAGCTAACCCCGTCTCAGGGGGGAGCGGTGGCAGGCGCCATCAAGGTCGACGCTACCTCCAATCAGAGGGATACTTTGGCCGCCCTGTGGTCTGGGCCTTCTTTCACCTGGCGGACTCTACGTCCTGGGAGCATTTACAGTGACATTCCCATCAATACATTTGCTTTTGGCGCTTCGACTTTTGTGAACCGCATGCTGTTGTTGGAGCGATCGTACCCGAAAGGTGAATTTCGGGTAGAGGGTTGGTGTCATTATGTTTCCAAATGGGACAAGCGAACACTCTGGATTCTGTCGCGGTTTCAAACCGAAATCCGAGAGATGGGGCTGACTGCCGCAATCCGTGCTACTCAGGCAGGTGTTGACATCAACTGGCATATGTTCCTCGCGCTTCTGGAGATGTTTAACACCCAGACCGGGACTTTCTTTACCCCGTTGGGGGAGCTGGGACTCGCACTTCATGAAATGTACGAAGTGTCAAAGCTCCCTTGGGGATCAGAGCCTTATGAGGAATATTTTCCGACCAACGAGGAGTTCCAAGTCCTGGGGGACAAAGCCGAGGAGATGATGGCCGTCTTCAAGGAAGTGGTGAGTCATCATTATTATATGCAGAAGAGGGATAAGGGCGGGTCACAGCCTCATGTTACCGCTTGGAGAGATTACGTCTTTAATCAAGACAAGGAGGATCCCTCTCAGTTTACCACTCCGCAAGCGCTTTCCAGTAGCGTGGTGCTTTCCGAAATGAGCAGGTTAGGTGAGAAGAATCCCTGGGAGAACGAGGACCGGCAGTCGGATGAGCGCTCCTATAGCTGTTTCTGGCACCTTACTCATCGGATGTCGTCAAAAGCAGTGTTAGCTGCGTATCTGATGATTTGTCTTCGGGATTATGTCTTCTCGGGCGGTTCAGGCTCTGTGGAGAGGGTGACCCGGAATCTGATCCTGCCAGCTGTGAAGTTGGTTTTTGGCCGACGCCTGGCTCTGCTCCCCGCAATGGTGTGCAACCTGCTGTGAGGTTTACGAGAAATTACGGGAAATGTAGTTCATGAATGAGGTAGGAATGACAACTTCCCCCGTGCCGAACTGCCGTTTCATTATCTGATGGGGTGGTTAATTTTACACCATCCCAATGTGATGAGTCCGGGCTCGGAAGAAGACCACAGGGTCGGGGATGCATTCCTCCGCCGTTTCCACCAGAGGAGCTGGTTGCATGCTGGCGTTCCTGTTTGCAGGAAATTTTTATCCCACCTTCAGGGGTGGAAGATCACCAAAGTTGGTCCTGTCTTTTCGGGTTTTGACGCCAACGAAGACTTAGTGGATTCGGGTGAAGATGCCACCACTCTGCCTCCATGGGGATTCCGTTGGTTGTAAAGTATCCGGCCGTCCCATCTGGTGTACCGGAATAGGAACCAGTGTTACCTGCAACCGTATTTGCCAAGCCATTTTGCACGATAATTCAGCTATGCTCAGTTGATGTTGGATAACCCCAGTATTAATCTGGGGTATACTGGAAGTTTGTTGGATGGTGCACGAGCTTGGCATTACTACAATGCCGGATGTACCGGAGCTCGCTTTACGCTGCCCGTCCAGAATCCGCGGCCGCCGATTCTTTTCTCGGCCACCAAATTTTATTGTGTTATGAATGCCGTGCCCCCCGGATATGATAGGGAGACCAGTATCATTGCCGGCACCCAGTTAGCGGTGACCGGGAACATATTGGCGAAGGCTCGATCGTACCGTCCGCCAGAGGTGGGTTATCGAGGTACCCCTGCCGTATCCACAGGGGGTCAGGCAGACCCTTCGGTCGATCACCCGAAAAGACGTGCTGATACAGAGGCTGGCTCTTCCACGCCAAAGAAGCAGAAGAAGGCATTGTCACCGACAGTGTCATCAGCTTCAGCACCTACGGAGGTAAGGATGTCCCATATAGTCTGATTAGGTTCAACATTTCTTGTGACCTATGCTTTCTTTTTGTAGGAGCCACTAAAAAGGAGACCCCGTACTCCAAAATCTGGTGGCAGCAGACCAAAGGAGGTGGCGGGCTCATCGGAAGAGCGCGTTCCGCCGATTGTGATATCTCTCGAGAAGGAGAACCCAGACGATATCGTTGTTGTGGAGACTCCAGTATCTCCAGATTATGTAGGAAGGGAAGCTGAGGTTGAAGCAGTTCCCGGAGTGGTGCAAGCCGCCGTGGGAGCCTTGGACGTTGAGGGTCCAGCAGACACGGGGCTTCCAGATGAAGAAGTGGAGTAGAGTTCGTCGTCTTCGGATGACGTTCCTCCAGAGATGCGTGAGTCTGTTGCGGGGGCAACAGACGTGATTGAAACAGAGGAAAGGGTTGATTCTCCTCCTTTTCATGATGAGGGAAGATCGGCTGTAGCGTTGCTGAGCCCTACCCCAGGCTCAGCAGTGGAGGCTGAGGCGGCTGCCGACCGGGAGGTAGCGACAGATCCTATCCCCGAAGAGGGATTTAATGAGGAGGGGGAGACTCGTCTGCCGAGCCCGACCCCAGAGGACGTGCCCCGCCAGGAAACGGGAGCTGATCCAGTTAGCTTGCCAGAGGAACGCTCAATGCTGGTTACAGGTCGCGCCTCGATGGTGAAGGATGCAACTCCGGATGTTGATAGTCCCCTTGAGACGGGAAAGGGCAAGGGCTTGCTGGTGCAGGAGCCCTCTGTTGCTTCTTTGACTTGGGGGACGATATCGACACCCCACCCAACTCCTTCTGCTCTTTTGGCATCTCGAGCTAGTAGCAGAATTCAAGTTCCTGGTACGGGAGGGTCTGCTGAGGTCGACGTTCCAGCCTCGCAGATTGAGGTCGGCGGGTCCTCTTCAGGTCCGCCATCTAGGGCAGCTCCTCCATCTCCTGCCATGACACCACAAGTACTGGCAGATGCGGATGAGTACGTGAAATTCATCGTTGAGGCAGTGTACAAGATGCTATAGAAGGGTGTATCGACAGTGATGAACGCCAACGGGAGTTTCGCGATGGCAAAATCCATGGCACTTCCCCACATCGGTCTGATACGTCTCCACCAGGGCCATGAACATATGACCGAGATTCTGGAGGCCTCGGTGACTGAGCTGGACCAGCTGCTTTCCGAGTTTCAGTGTATCCAGCGAAATGATCTCTCCGCCCTGATAGACACGAAAAAGGAGAAGCTGATCGCTGAGACTGAGTCCTCTTATCAGGCTACCATGGGTGTCTGGGAACGCGATATGGCTGAAACTGAGGCTGCGGTGGAGAGGCTATCTCAGTCCACACAGGAGTAGGTGGAGTTACGGGCCGCGTTGGACGCTAGTATAGCGGAGGTTGATGCCAAGATTCGCCTCCTTGAAGACCAGCGGGACCAACTTTTATTAGATGCTGAGCGAGTCCAGGCTAAACATGTAGCATCTAAGGAGAAGGAAGCAGCTTTTACGCGCCGGGCTCTTACCCTGGCTCAGCAGCGGCAACAGTTGGACGAGAAGCATGTCACCCCCAGTTTTCAGAAACAGGGGTATTTTTGTCACTTTACATTTTTGAATATTTTTAAAATTTATTTTATTATTTATGATATTATTTTGGGGTTGAAATTTATTTTATTATTTATGATATTGTTTTGGGGTTATTTGAGTCGGGTTCGAATTTTAACTCAATCCGACTTGAAACGGGGACCCAGGGGTAGTTTGACTCTAGTGGGACCCGCACACTAGTTAGGCATGGCCCATATGATATTAATTTTAGTCCACATGATATTAATTTTAGTTAGTAGTTAGAGTAATTATTTATGGATATGTTTAGTTTAATTAGAGACTTAAAACTAGACTAAATTGACCTCAACCTTTAACCCATTCCTAATTTAAATCAAATAGATTGGTGGAGGGCATTTTGGACATTCAAATAGGGGATGCCTCACCCTTTTTGGGCAGCCACCTATGGGGGGGATAAGGAGTGAGTCACTCCTTCATTCATTTGTTTTCATCCACTTTCTCTCTCTTGTTCTTCCCCAAATTAATTTAGAGATGAATCTCCATTGATTTTATCTCCAAATCAACCCCTTCTTCCACCAAATCTTCTTTATTTCTCTTTTACTCCATGGTTAGAGGGTACTAGCCAAGTTTGGGAGGATTCGGAGCTCGTTCGTGTCCTTTTGGAATCTCTACGTGTCGGTGCCGTGTCGGAAGGCTTTTCCTTTGAATCTCTCTCCCGGAAGGTATAATCTCTCCTCTAAACCACCCCTACATGCATATAGAAATATTTTGAACCCATAGGAATGAACCCCATGGTTGTATCTCCATTTGTGTCCATTTCGTGTCTATTTGGAGATCATAGGAGTGTCCTTTGTGTTGTGGTTATGTCCATGTGGGAAAACCCCAAATTTAGACACACTATGTGTTGTTGTTATGTATGAATGAATTATTACATGTTTAATCTCATATTTTTGTATTGGAGATGTGTTCTATAGTGTCTCATATATATATTAGTGTAGAGAGTGAGTTCTTGATATATTATGTTATATACTTGTGTTTCTTTTGTCTCAAACTACCTAAATTCGTCATAATATTTATCCACATTTTTAGTAGCAATAGCAACTTAGAAATGTCATAACTTTTAGCTTAAAACTCCGATTTATCTTCTGTTTTTTTAAAAGAAGCGTATCAAAGTTAGCTTTACAAATATATATTTCAATAAGACAAATTCTATATAGAACTTTCTGTAGAATTGTTTGAGTGTCAGCTGTATGAAAGACAAACGCGTTTCAGTGTTTTCGCGATTTCGGGAGCTTCCGGACACGAAAATGCGATCCGTTTAAAGTTTCGGAAAGCTAACACGAAGAGTTACAACATAATTTAATCATAGAATTTAGTGAATGCCCAATTGGTACAGTATTGGTTTTAAGTAGAAGAGTGACTATACGATATATGCATTTTGTGTAACCTAAGAGCCTATGTAGTATGGATATTAAATAAATATAGAGTATGTAATGCATGATATGTTAGATGAATGAAATAATATATATATGATATATATTCTTTTTACATTAATGTATATATATGGTTGAATGCAAGCATGTAGGAATGCAATTAATATAATGCATATAAGCAATGCATAAATGCATGAATGAAAGAATGATATACAATGTATGCATATGAATAAAATATGTAGGTAATGCATAGATGCATGAATGAAATGAATGTTTGCAATATGTTAATATAAATACAAGTATCTAACATGCATGAATATAAGTATAATATAATAAAAGTATACATGTATGTATCATGTAATGTAATATACATGATATGTATGTATGTATGTATACAATGTAAGTATGTATGTATGTGTGCATTTATATAAACTGAGTTAACCTATAATCTTTTACACACATTCATTCATACACCCTTTGACATCATGTATCCCATGTCACATACACCTACCTATCACTAAATTTTAGAACATTAACATATATCCTTTCACACATGCCAAACACACACATACTCACTTACTCTTTTACCTCTCTTTCTCTCTTTATATATATATGTATGTGCCTATATATATAGCTTTCCTATATATATCTATGTATATGAATATGTGAATGTGAATAATATATATACATTATATGACTAAGTTTGTGTGCCTTGTTAGCTTATGGTTTAGTTTTGTGCTTGGTTTAGTAAGTGACTTAGGCTATGAGTTAGTAGCTATCTGTGATACTTGATTTGTATATACTAGTTTGTTTAGACCTAGAATTGACTAACTAGACTAGTTGACCATTGTTGACCCAACCCTAGCTAGTTTGGCCACAGTTGACTATAGTTGACCTAGTTTGACTTTATAGTTGACCAAAGTTGACTTTGACGTAGATTGACTTAGAATCATGTAGATTGTATTATAATTTCAATTACCATATAAATTGAACTCTTTATAACCTATGTTGCTATAACTAGGACTCTGTGACTCCAGTTGGCCATCTTTTCAAATCAGTTGTTCAGGGTATCAGGCGAGTACATTCTCTGATAGTTCTCTCATTTATTTTTCAATTACTGTACTTCAGTTCTAGTTAGCTATATGTGATTCTCTGTTACAAACACGTATTTTTTTATTTTCTGAATCCATGTATACGACACACATACTTACTCGTCTTACCTCTATTATTCGAATCACCATACGAATCACTATTCGAACCATCTATTCGTATCTTCATTTGTCGGTTGGACTTGTACTCGTCTTATATGTTGGATTTTGGATTCATTTGTATTAGATGGACGGGAAAATACTTGATTAGACATGTGAACATTCCCACTATTCGAACCACCCCCTGTGAATAATATTCGAACGATAGCCATTCCATACCCGGCCAGGAGTGTGATGTGTCGTATTTATCCTTAGCCGTTTACATGTCTAACTGAGTTTTTTAAAACACACTTGGAGAATTTATTCGAATCATTACTAGAACATCATGTGAATCACCTTATTCGTATCACCTTATTCGATTCACCTTATTAGAACAATGATTAGAATCACATTCGACTCATCTTATATTAGACTCACATTGGGATTACACTCGACTTATATTGTACTATCTGAACTCATTATGTTACTCTAGTTTAGCTAGATCTTATTTTACATTCTTTACTATGTTTCTCTTCTTGTTTAGTTACCTTACTTTCCTTGTACCTTAACTGCTCTCTACATCATTACTCGTACAAACTGCCATATTCATCAATACAACTGTCTATAACTGCTTTATAGTTCTCTGTCATTTACTTGGGACTTCTTAAAAAATTGTACTCATTCCTGTTCTGACTGGACCTGTTGATAAATTTTACAGATAGCCTGGAGGTTGCCTGCTAGCCTAGAGGAGACACAGTAGAGGTTGTATAGATAGCTAGGGTTTTGCTCATAGTTTATTTTTTTTTATTGTCTTGAGTTGTATTTATGGATTACTGTATTTGGGCTTTGAGATGCATTTCTGGGTTGTGTATCTTAGACATTTAGACTTTTATCTGCTGTATCTCTTTTGGATTTCATGTTTTATCTATCTTCCATTATGCTCTACCTAAGATGTGATTGAGTTTACATTCTGCTATGTCACCCCCATTCGGGGAGTATAAACTGTTTATTCTTATATTGTTAGATGCATGAGACCTAGGACAGCGTTCTACCACCGACACTGCGGCGTAGGCTGGACGTTGTTACATTCTCGTACCCTCACAGTGGGTGCGGGTCGTGACACGTTTTTAGTGGTAGCCCATGCAGGTCGAGTTTGTGTAGTGGTATTCGAACTAGAGTACCACTACAGCCTGCAGTAGGATTAGGATATATTTTTGAAGGTACTCAATCACAGTTTGGACCCCTCGAGAGATTCCTGGGATGACCCTTGAGAATCTTATTTTAACTTCGATTTGAAAACTCTTCTCCCCTTGATTTGATTTATCTTTACTTTCTGTTGTTGAATTTGATTTGATGGATTATTGTTGAATTTGAGTTTGTATTTATTGATTTTGATGAAAGATTGTTGAATTTTGAATCTTGATGTTAGCTGTAGCATCCGAGTTTGTATTTATATAATTTGAAAGATTTTTGTTCATTTTTGGATTTTAATGTTCGTTGATAAATTTTATTTTTGAGTATTTATTGTTGATTTAATTTAATTTTTGTCAAGATGAAATTATTTGGGCTAGGTCATCTAAGTTATGGAATCTTGTCTTCTATAGTCACATTAGCCAGCATGGTGAGGACATATAGTCTGATTTTGGATATATTTCTCGGGTGTGAGAATTTAAGGTTTTCGCAGCCAAGCTAGTGGCATCGCAAAAATGTTAAATACCATAATTCTAGAGGTATGTGCCTAAGTCGAGGACTCTGTAATTATCGTAGCCTTGCTTACTAGTATGACGAGGATTTAGAGTACCATGAATTTGGATAGACGCATATGATTATCAGATTGTACCTTTAATGTTTTCGAACATATTTTCTCTGCTTTTGTTTCAGTCCTTCAAAAAAAATTATTATTTGTTTGTTTTGCTTCTCATTATTTAACTTAGGAGTAGCTTTAGCTGCTTTTATAAACCTTGTGTAACTTCTTGCTATGGGTTTCTTCATAATACAATGAATCGATGATTTTTACTAGACCTTATCTTGGATTGATATTTTAGCTCTGGGTTTCAAAATGGTTCTTCTTTAAACAGATGAGCAAAACAGATTTTATCGTTATTCTTTCTTGCTATTATTCTTGTATTAAATAATAATAAAACTGTCTTGATTACATTAATTACCTAATTTGCAATCTTGGTAGGAATCTAAATGTTGGTCTTGATGTAAAAGTTGATTTTTATATTGGGACATGAAAATATATATATAGTGGACACAGACTCTTTGCCTGATACGTATGCATGCTACACTTTAATTTCCAACCTATCTAAATACATATTAATATGTTGTTGATGTTTAAATTTCAAAACCCCAATATTTCTGATACAATACAGTAACAGAGACTGGTTCTCTGCATTTCTAGTTAAAATTTGTAATTCAAATATAAATTTCATGTTATTAGTTATGTTTACATCACTGCACATGTATGTTATACATAGGGTTTCAATTCAAAAAAAAATTGGTTGAGTTTTGTGTTTAAAATTGTCAAATCTAAGACTGTGTGCATATTAACCCTTAATACTGGATTTTAAATGTTAGTTCAATTTGTTGTTTTAAATGTAATATTTTGAGCTATATACATTGTGGTATGTAGGGATATAAATTTAGGTTTCATATTCTTACATGTTAGGTTGTGATAAACATTGGATTGGTTGATGTTCGAATTTCTCCAAATCCTAAAACTGAATACATGTTAACATTTTTACATTGATTTCAAATGTTTAGTTCAATTTTAGATTTAATATGTAATATTGAACTGTATGCATAGCTAAATGTATGGATAGTATATTAGGGTTTCATCTCTATCATGTTAGGATGTGTTGGGAGCATTGAGTTAGTTGTGATGTTTCAAACCCTAAAATCTGAAACTGCATTATGTTAATATTACACTGGTTTAAATGTTAGATTATTTTCTGATTTTGTATGTAAATGCTGAAATAAAACTGGATTTAACCTTTCAATACTAAGCTATAACCTTGTACAAGGACACACACACCCTAACTTAGTATACACTGCCATGTAAACCTAACCCTTCCTCTCTATGTTATGTTTATATATCTATATAGATATATGTAGAGTTTATGCATACATGTTATAATGTATATAGGTATATAACTAAATCTCTAACTCTTTATATATATAGATATGGTTAGCCATGCATGTTATGAGTAAATAGGTTGTGCATTGTAGATTGTTTAACCAATATGCCATGAGTAGTGTAACTTGATAGCTATTGTTTTGAAACCCAAATCCTCCTATACTTTCATGTATATTTCACATACACACATGCCTACTATCTAACCATATGAACATGTCCACATACACCCATACACACACGAACCACATAACCTTACATAATGCTAGCTTTTCCTTCTTTAACACTCTCTCTATATATATTGTGATTGGATTTCAATGCAATTGACTTTCATTCTTTAACTTTTGATTGTGATTTTCTTTGAATAGTACCCCTTTATTGATAATTGGTAGTCATCTTTATTTATTTTTGATAAGTACCAGTTTCATATAGGATGGTAGACTGTCTTACAGTTTTGATGATTATTATTTCTGTATCTTTTCTAGTTTAGCACCCTAGATTGCTTGTGTGTTTTGATACCCTATGACCGTTTTGGTTAGCATGACTAGTATACCTAGATGAGACTTCACTACCACCGTATGTCATGATCTTGTATGTCATCCTTTTAAATCATATGATTTGTTTAAGTTCTGGAACTTTGATTGTGGGGGTTTGACCTAGAAGGAGTATGAACATTTTAATTTCGAGGACGAAATTTTTTAAGGTGGATAGATTTGTTACCCCCAGTTTTCAGAAACAGGTGTATTTTTGTCATTTTACATTTTTGAATATTTTTAAAATTTATTTTATTATTTATGATATTATTTTGGGGTTGAAATTTATTTTATTATTTATGATATTGTTTTGGGGTTATTTGAGTCGGGTTCGAATTTCAACTCAATCCGACTTGAAACGGGGACCTGGGGGTAGTTTGACTCTAGTGGGACCCACACACTAGTTAGGCATGGCCCACATGATATTAATTTTAGTCCACATGATATTAATTTTAGTTAGTAGTTAGACTAATTATTTATGGATAGGTTTAGTTTAATTAGAGACTTAAAACTAGACTAAATTGACCTCAACCTTTAACCCATTCCTAATTTAAATTAAATAGATTAGTGGAGGACATTTTGGACATTCAAATAGGGGACACCTCACCCTTTTTGGGCAGCCACCTATAGGGGGGATAAGGAGTGAGTCACTCCTTCATTCACTTGTTTTCATCCACTTTCTCTCTCTTGTTCTTCCCCAAATTAATTTAGAGATGAACCTCCATTGATTTCATCTCCAAATCAACCCCTTCTTCCAACAAATCTTCTTTATTTCTCTTCTACTCCATGGTTAGAGGGTGCTAGCCAAGTTTGGGAGGATTTGGAGCTCGTTCGTGTCCTTTTGGAATCTCTACGTGTCGGTGCCGTGTCGGAAGATTTTTCCTTTGAATCTCTCCCCCGGAAGGTATAATCTCTCCTCTAAACCACCCCTACATGCATATAGGAATATTTTGAACCCATAGGAATGACTCCCATGGTTGTATCTCCATTTGTGTCCATTTCGTGTCCATTTGGAGATCATAGGAGTGTCCTTTGTGTTGTGATTGTGTCCATGTAGGAAAACCCCAAATTTGGACACACTATGTGTTGTTGTTATGTATGAATGAATTATTACATGTTTAATCTCATATTTTTGTATTGGAGATATGTTCTATAGTGTCTCATATATATATTAGTGTAGAGAGTGAGTTCTTGATATATTATGTTATATACTTGTGTTTCTTTTGTCTCAAACTACCTAAATTCGTCATAATATTTATCCACATTTTTAGTAGCAATAGCAACTTAGAAATGTCATAACTTTTAGCTTAAAACTCCGATCTATCTCCCGTTTTTTTAAAAGAAGCGTATCGAAGTTAGCTTTACAAATATATATTTAAATATGCCAAATTCATTCTAGAACTTTCTGTAGAATTGTTTGAGTGTCAGCTGTACGAAAGATAAACGCGTTTCGGTGTTTTCGCGATTCCGGGAGCTTCCGGACACAAAAATGCGATCCGTTTAAAGTTTCGGAAAGCTAACACGAAGAGCTACAACATACTTCAATCCTAGAATTTAGTGAATGCTCAATTGGTAGAGTATTGATTTTAAGTAGAAGAGTGACTATACGATATATGCATTTTGTGTAACCTAAGAGCCTATGTAGTATGGATATTAAATGAATATAGAGTATGTAATGCATGATATGTTAGATGAATGAAATAATATATATATGATATATATTCTTTTTACATTAATGTATATATATGGTTGAATGCAAGCATGTAGGAATGCAATTAATATAATGCATATAAGCAATACATAAATGCATGAATGAAAGAATGATATACAATGTATGCATATGTATAAAACATGTAGGTAATGCATAGATGCATGAATGAAATAAATTTTTGCAATATGTTAATATAAATATAAGCATCTAACATGCATGAATGTAAGTATAATATAATACAAGTATACATGTATGTATCATGTAATGTAATATACATGATATGTATGTATGCATGTATACAATGTAAGTATGTATGTATGTGTGCATTTATATAAACTGAGTTAACCTATAATCTTTTACACACATTCATTCATACACCCTTTGACATCATGTATCCCATGTCACATACACCTACCTATCACTAAATTTTAGAACATTAACACATATCCTTTCACACATGCCAAACACACACATACTCACTTACTCTTTTACCTCTCTTTCTCTCTCTATATATATATGTATGCGCCTATATATATTGCTTTCCTATATATATATCTATGTATATGAATATGTGAATGTGAATAATATATATACATTATATGACTAAGTTTGTGTGCCTTGTTAGCTTATGGTTTGGTTTTGTGCTTGGTTTAGTAAGTGACTTTGGCTATGAGTTAGTAGCTATCTGGGATACTTGATTTATATATACTTAGTTTGTTTAGACCTAGAATTGACTAACTAGACTATTTGACCATTGTTGACCCAACCCTAGCTAGTTTGACCACAGTTGACTAGAGTTGACCTAGTTTGACTTTATAGTTGACCAAAGTTGACTTTGACCTAGATTGACTTAGAATTATGTAGATTGTATTGTAATTTCAATTACCATATAAATTGAACTCTTTATAACCTATGTTGCTATAACTATGACTCTGTGACTCCAGTTGGCCATCTTTTCATATCAGCTGTTCAGGGTATCAGGCGAGTACATTCTCTGATAGTTCTCTCATTTATTTGTCAATTACTGTACTTCAGTTCTAGTTATCTGTATGTGATTTTCTGTTACAAACACGTATTTTTTATTTTTTGAATCCATGTATACGACACACATACTTACTCGTCTTACCTCTATTATTCGAATCACCATACGAATTACTATTCGAACCACCTATTCGTATCTTCATTTGCCGGTTGGACTTGTACTCGTCTTATGTGTTGGATTTTGGATTCATTTGTATTAGATGGGCGGAGAAATACTTGATTAGACATGTGAACATTCCCACTATTCAAACCACCCCCTGTGAATAATATTCGAACGATAGCCATTCCACACCCGGCCAGGTGTGTGATGTGCCGTATTTACCCTTAGCCGTTTACATGTCTAACTGAGTATTTTAAAACACACTTGGAAAATTTATTCGAATCATTATTAGAACATCATGTGAATCACCTTATTCGTATCACCTTATTCGATTCACCTTATTAGAACAATGATTAGAATCACATTCGACTCATCTTATATTAGACTCACATTGGGATTACACTCGACTTATATTGTACCATCTGAACTCATTATGTTACTATAGTTCAGCTAGATCTTATTTTACAGTCTTCTTTGCTATGTTTCTCTTCTTGTTTAGTTATCTTACTTTCCTTGTACCTTAACTGCTCTCTACATTATTACTCGTACAAACTGTCATATTCATCAATACAACTGTCTATAACTGCTTTATAGTTCTCTGTCATTTACATGGGACTTCTTGATGAATTGTACTCGTTTCTGTCATGACTGGACCTGTTGATAAATTTTACAGATAGCCTGGAGGTTGCCTGCTAGCCTTGAGGAGACACAGTAGAGGTTGTATAGATAGCTAGGGTTTTGCTCATAGTTTATTTTTTTTGTTGTCTTGAGTTGTATTTATGGATTACTGTATTGAGCTTTGAGATGCATTTCTGGATTGTGTATCTTAGACACTTAGACTTCTATCTGCTGTATATCTTTTGGATTTCATGTTTTATCTATCTTCCATTATGCTCTACCTTAGATGTGATTGAGTTTACATTCTGCTATGTCACCCCCATTCGGGGAGTATAAACTGTTTATTCTTATACTGTTAGATGCATGAGACCTAGGACAGCGTTCTACCGCCGACACTGCGGCGTAGGCTGGGCGTTGTTACGTTCTCGTACCCTCACAGTGGGTGCGGGTCATGACAAAGCATGAGGATGATACTTCTCCTGAGGCCATAGAAACGATGCGTCAAGAAGTCGAACGCCGGGTCCTGGCGACTGTAGAGACTCGGGTGGTAGACTTGAAGCATCGGATTGAAGAGCTTTCTGCCAACCCCGGGGATGTTTAGGGATTGTAGTCTCCTCCTTTTTTGTAATTTACAACTCTTGCAGGGGGTATAATCCTTTATTTTTGAATAAAAAATACAGAGAGTTTTTTTTTGTGGTGTGTTCATTTTTGCTGTCATGAACTTGATGTTTTGTGTGGACCTATTATCTTTTGCGCACCTTGGTTTTTCAAGTACAGATAATAAGTTTGAGAGAACCGACATGTTTGCTCAGAGGTGATGTGGACGTGGCAAATATGGGATTCAAATGATAGAATCCCCCTTCTCAGAGGTGTTATGGACGTGGTAGGAATGACTCTGGGGAGAATTCGCGGAACTACTCAGAGGTAATGTGGACGTGGAAGTTCTGCGATCAATGTACGGCAATGCAGGGGTTGTCTGTACGGGATGTTTACTCAGAGGTAATGTGGACGTGGTAAACATGATGGGTAGCGTAGTCTTACGGAGTGTAAGATTCCGCTTTGTAGGGTGTAGGATGAACAATTCAGAGGTAATGTGGACGTGGTTGTCCTTCTACTGGAAGATAGCACGCTATGGAACAGCTGGGTTCCAGAAGCGTAAGATTTTAAGGGAGGTGTACGTGAGCCCTGATGATTGGGTCCACAGACTCCCTTGTTGGGTGGAGATAGAAGTACAAGTCAAGTATGTCAAGAGTAGTACTTTTTTAGGAACTTGTCGTTGATGGGCATCATGAACAAGTCCCCATTGGATTTGGCGAGACGGTAGGCATCATGTACAAGTCAAGGATGTCTCTATGATTGTCACTACCACTTTTCTAGCTTGAGGGTATTTTGGTCATTTTTTAAATTTTGGAATTATTTGGAATTATTAGTATTAATTATAATTATTAGAATTTTTAAGTGATTTTTAGTATTTTTGATTTGGTGCTATTCTAGGCTTTGACTAGTGTTGACTTAGGAGACTGTCCTAGAGACTAACCTAGGTCATGACTATTTGGTTAGGTTATGGAACCCTAGCTTGACCTAAGTTAGTGACTTTTAACCCATTAGAATTATTTTGGGAAAATTAGGATTTGAATTGATTAAGGAATGGCTTGTGATTTCACAAGTTATGACTTGTGACCTTAGCCTTAAAAGCCCAACCCAACACCATGTAACCTAGTGAACCCTAGCCCATTCCAGCCCATGGCCGGCCACTAGCCTAGGGATTCCCATCTATTTAATCCCCTCCTAGAAATTAGGGCTAGCCTCCATTAGGAATATTGCAAGTTTGGAAAGAGGTGAGTCTCAATCTTCTTTAATTCATAGAAATTCCATTTAAATTCATTTTTCCCCCAAACCAATTGCAATAGGACCTAAAATTATTGTATTTGCTGTTGGTATTGAGAAATTTCAGGGAAGAAACAATTTGGGAGAGTTTTGGTGGTTTGAGGATCCTCTCATTTGGGGCTTTTTGTTACATTGCAAATCCCTAGGTAATATTCTAATCCCTTCCATAAAATACTATTTTTATTGCATATCTAGGAAGCCCTAGGCCTACCCTAGCTGTAGGTGTAGCTAACTCTAGGTTTTGTGTAACGCCCCATTCCCAAAATACGTAGGACTAGGAACGTAGACATGCCAGCTGTATACATACGAAGTATACTCCAATATATGGAAACCTCGTATGAATACATAAGCTGTAAAATGCAGTAGAACCATAACCAATCTTATCCATGCAAAATAAATGAATAAAAGATATCATATAAAGATAATGAATTGTCTTGATACAATATGTTGGGCGGAGACAAATCCACTACCAACAAGTAAAGGAAAAATACATAAGAAAAGATATGAATTTGGCGAGCGAAGCGAAGACGATCCAAATACAATCATTCTCGAAGAAATAGCGATAACAATGGCTAGTGCAAGAACACCTGCGAAAGACAATAGCACACACCTGGAGAGATAACCAGGTCCTCAGAGGGACGTAACAAGACACATAATATCATGCCATATAAACTGAATAAATATTGCTCAAATAAATAAGTCAATTAAATTTTAACATGGTCCAATACGTACATATTGAACGAGCGTACCATTACCCCAACCAAACAAGGACAGGAGATGGTAAACTAATTCATGGTGACGTATCTTTCCATGCTAAGAATCCAATATGGTATCCGGACCCCAATATGGTTCAATACCTTCTCATTGAAGTAGTAAGTCACACCTACAACCAAACAAGGACAAAATGTGACGAACTAATCCGCGACAAGTTATTGTTCCAAGCCACGGTCAGATACAAGTACCCAAACCAAAAGTACTCGTACCTAACGGATAAAGGTAGCCTACCGTTCTAAGTTGTCACGACCCGCACCCACCGTGAGGGTACGAGTACGTAACAACGCCCAGCCTACGCCGCAGTGTTGGCGGTAGAACGCTGTTCTAGGTTATGAACTATAACTAACTAACATGAAATACTCTCCATAAGGAGGCCAACACAGAGGTACAACTCAATCACAATCTAGAGATAGAATATGGTACGATAAAATAGATAAGAAAACCCTCAGCTGAGGTACAGCAGAAAGAAATAACAAAGTCTCAACAACTACCAGTCTCAACATCTCTAAAATATACAACTCTGAAAATAAAGACAACAGCTAAACACGAAAAGAATGAACAGTCTAAGCTATCCACTAAACAAGGGGTATCCTCCTCAGCAGCTACCTGAACCTCCCCAGGGGTCCAGGTCGCGAGTGTCATCTAGGCAAACTCCAAGTAAGGGGTGCAGGGTTCCTCATCATCCTCTGTAAAATTTTTAACAGGTCCAGTCAGGACGGGAGCGAGCACAATACATCTCAACAGTTCATAGCAGGTTAGAAAATATAATCATGCAGTAAAGTAAGACATAGATACTGAAGAAATGCAGTATATAAACAGAGAGAGAACTGTAATAGAAATATCTACTATAAGTAAAGAGCTACCAGTGACTAGTGATTTAGAGTACAAAGTCGACATGTGAACGGCTTGATTGTACATGGCTATACTAAAGAGGCGTACATGGCTATTCTACTTTGTAATTGTTCACATGGCTGTTTATACTCCCCCGTACCCCCAATTAATACACAAGGATCCAACCAGGTTATGTTATGATTCTATGTAACAGCCCCCGAAGGGTGGTAAGCTCCCAAAGGGTGATAAGCCCCCAAAGGGTGATAAGCCCCCAAAGGGTGATACATAGTAGTCCCATAAATGGAGATTCTAGGAAACCCAATAAATGGGATAAGGATTCAAAGAAGACTCTGTTATCATATGAGTATATGTCATAATTGATCAAAGAACCAAAGAAGCATAGTGATACACCATGTAAGTGAAAGCACAGAACATAGAGTACCCCGATGCTCCCTGAAGGGATAACATCTCAGGGAGGGATCCATATCGTACTAATCCGTATGACCAACGTGACAGTATTAAGTAAAGTAATTTAATGCAGGAAAATAATTCTAAGCAGAATATGAAATGATCTGAGAATGTACTCGCCTCGTATCTGAATGTCTGAAACAAATGTACTGTTCGAGATGAGGTACCTGACTCCTAGTTAGAGCAACACAAGTCAAGATGTATACAAAGGGTGATATATGAAATGTACAATGCATCTGCATGCTGTCTAGGTCAAACTAGACCAAAGTCAACTCTCGGTCAACTCTAGTCAACTACACTAGTCAAACTAGGTCAAGACTGACCCAAACGAGTCTAATAAGTCTCACTAGGCCTAACCTTGTCTACCCTAGCATCCACACATACCAAGTACCATATTTACATACCAATTCCTATATGTCTATATACATACTATCTATATATGCAAAAGCAATATTTATATTATATCACATATTTCACATTGGTATATATATACATATGTACACATATAAAGGGTAGGGGAAAAATCATGCTTGTGTGTGTGTGTTAACATAGTGGCATGTATGTGTGTACATGAGGGTAGGCATGTGTGTCGGGAAGTACTAACATGTGTGTGTTCAAGGGCATATGCTGAAAACAGAACAGTGTAGTGTTAGTGACCTACACTTGTGTGTGTGAGTGGACTGATGAAATGTGAATCATAAACAGTGTGTATGTGTATAGGCTGCATAGGAAACAGTGTGTACATGAATTAGTGGATGTGTAACAGTGTGTATAAGTGTCAATAGGACAGTTTGATTAAACAAATCTCAGTTTAATGTATAAGTGCAGATGTGTGGGTGTGGGGATGTGTCAAAGTGTTCAGATATCAACATCAAGCTTATAATCAAATCTCAATCTCAGATTTCCCTTTGTGAACCAAAAAAAAATCAAGTATCATCTAAACCAAGCCAAAATCTCAGGTTTTTCCAGAATTAGAAAGCCAAGTAACAGTTTATATACAGACATCTCAGGTAACAAATCAACATCTCAGATTTCTATGTGTGAACAAGGTTAAAAGAATATTTAGTTCTCAGATTCGATCAACCCATAGTGTATCAATTAAGGAAATCCTCAACCTAATTGCAATTAGAAACTAAGCAATAGGAAACTAGTGCAATGTACACAATATCACATGAATGGTTTTCAGGATTAGAGAACAATGGCAGTTCAAAAGTATATTCGAAACCCAAGTGTCAGTGTTCATGTAAACTAGGTTTTCAGGTGTAATTCAGTTTACATATCAAACTATAGCTAACAAACAGTTCTCAGATTTTGTGTGTAATTGTCCTAGTGTAGCAGGAATTTCATATATGTGTGTGTGTAATGGGTGATGATCACAGGCTTCCCAACCCAAGTGACAGTTCACTTAAGAACAGTCCATAGGTTAGCTACCCAAACCGAAACCAACCCCATTCCAGTTCAGAAAACATAGAAGAGAAAATCTCATTAGTGAATGCACAGTGATGAATTTCCAGGTTTTAACATGTTACAGGATATCAACACCAACTCAGAAAAAGGAAGGGAAAATCAATTAGTTCAACCCACACTATCTCAGGTTTACCCATTTCATATTTTTGTGTGACAGGAAAACAAAGCAGTGAGTGATGTGATAGTGTCATGTGTGTGTGTAGGGGGTACTGTCAATCCTGGACAGAGGAAGGAAAGGAAACTCATATCAGTTCAGAAAAAAATAGGAAAGGAACCCAATTCCTTAACCATTCAAACAATTTTCAGGAAAATACATTCAAGTCCCCATTTGAATCCAATTTCAAAACCAAAACACCTCAAAATCGACCCACAAGTAGAATTCATATAGGAGGACTACATTAGGGACTTAAACAGTGATTAACAACAATCAAATGGGCTAAAAAGTCAATTCAAATTCGATTATTAAAACTGGGAAAAACTGGAAAATACTGAAATAAACTTGGTATCAGAAATTCTAGGAAAAAATGGAAAAAAGTGAATCGAATACAAACTAAATAAAAAATTAGAGGTTGGTAATTGTAAACATACTTGTGCACGTGTCTTAGGGTTCAATTCGTGTCCACCACATACGACACAGACGTGTCCAAGTCGAGAAAACTCAAATCAGCAAACACACACAGACACAAAACAACACAGTGTCGTGCACATGTTCCAGAGAGTCTAGGACACGACACGACACGAACTAGGACACGTGCTCGTGTCAGTGGGTGCACCTAGGGTAGACCTAGGTCTGACACACCCTGAATCGTGTCCTCGTGTCGCCGTGTCAGACTAAACAAGACGTGTCAGTGAGTGAAAATCCAGTTCGCAGTGTCAGTGTAATCCCAAAGCAAGGCCTCGTTCGTGTCCGACACGAAACTATTAGACTCGAGACTCAAGGGGAAGACTGTCAGTCATTGCCCCTTGGTCTATGCCAAGTGGCACGAGTCCAAGCTTCGTGTCCAGCGACCACTCACACTCGGGTAGCAGGGGACAGAACTGGACTCAGTTCCAGTGTGTTCGTGTCCCACGTGTGGACACGATACGGCTCGAAACACCTATGTGCCAACACAAAAATTCAAGAGAAACCCTAGATCTACAATCCTATTCAAATGGATTTCTAAAACAACAAAATAAATTCCTTAGAGGCGTTTCTACGAACACTTAGGTATCCTATTGGATACGTGTCCGATACGGACACGAAATGGGTCCACCAAGACACGAAACTAATTCCTACAGTTAGGGGACTCCTAGGGCTGTCCAAATATGCAAGAAAACTGGAATTTCATGGAGAGAATGAGAAGTTACCTATTGGTGTTCTTCTCCAAAGAGGCTTCAAAATGGGGGATCCTTCATGCTGACCCCAAAGCTCCAAATTGTCCCAAATTTGAGAATGACCTCCATGAACAGCAAGTATACCTAAATTAGAACCTATTGCAATTTGTTTGAGGGAAAAAGGAGATAAAATAGAATTTCTATGAATTTCTAAAGTTGGGAAAATACCTCCTCTTTAAGCTTGTTCTTTCCTAAAAGATGCTAGCCCTAATGGAAGAGAGTATAAATAGGAGTGGCGTTCCCAATGTGGCTGGCCATAAAGTGATGGTTAGGGTTCGGGTTGAGTCTAATGGGCTATGGGTCTTCTCATAAAATAATGACTTAAAAATCACAAGTCATGACTTGTGGTCAAAATCTTTCTATTCTAATCTCTAAATTCCTAATTGCTTTCACTAACTAGAGTATGGTTAACTTAACTTAACCTAGGGTCTCATATCTAGCCAAGTCCAACTCAACTAGGGTTAGGTCACAAAGTCAAAGCTAGTCAAAGTCAACCTAGTCAACCCTCATTCAAACAATTCCAAAATAATTTCTAAAAAATTCCCATAAATTCAAACAAATTCTAATAAATTCAAATAACCCTAAAATGTCAAAAATACCCTAATCACATGGCTAGGCTCTAGGGTAGGCAGTCTCTACTGTTTCACTAGCAAAACACCAAAAATCACAAATCATGAATTTAAATAGTTTAAAAATAATTAAAAATCACTAAAAATTATAATATGAAATAAATATCAATAAATAATAATTATAATTACAAAATATCAAAATTACCCTCATCTGGAAAACTGGGTGTTACAATCCTACCCACCTTATAAAAATTTTGTCCTCGAAATTAAGATGATCGCACCCCCTTCTAGGTCAAGCATGGTCAAGGGTCAATCACTAGTCAATTTTCTCAACATCCTAGTACTCGGTCGTCAGCTGGTCAACTTCCTAGGATTTTACCTATGCTAGCTACCTAATGTTGACAACCAGAATTTAGCAAAAGAGAAACTCTATAATAGACTAACTCTTAACCTTCCAAATCCTATCAAGTCATCCATAACTAAATACCCGCAAGCTAAGCACACCAATCCCAAATACCACGTATATATATATACTCAAGAACAACAACCCATCACATTTATCCTAAGTATATCATCTATATATATAGACCTCTTAGTCTCAGGTGAAACTACAACTATACTCGAGGACGGGCTCTGTCATGGATGCCTCACTGGAAAATGGTAAGGTAAAATAATAATAATCATAAAGGCTGCAAGGCATACTAACGTCCTATACGTAACTGGTTGATATTATAAATAACATGGGAGTCACCTACACTGGGTTACTACTCTAATCACCAATGCTAACTATCATCTCTAGGGTACAGACACTCTACAAGTCATCATATCATTATACTATGAAAGAACCACCTACTCAAAATACAATCTGTTAAACATATGCGTCTGTCCAAAAATCATGTTGTCCAGAGTCTTCATCATGCTAGTGAGCATGGCTACGATAATCACAGAGTTCTTGACTAAGGTATGTGCCTCTAGGTTCATGGTATTTAAAATTTTTGCATTCCCGCATGCGACGGCGAAAACCTTAAATTCCTATACCCGATAAATACATCCAAAATCTGACTACGTGTCCTCACTATGCCAACTAACACGACTATCGAAGATTCTAGATCCCATGATTTAGGTGACCTCGCCCATATGATTTTCTCAGAAAGGAAAAAAGAAAACAAACATAACAAAAGAGCAACATAACAAAATTAATCAATCAACAAGGAACAGATGGAACCGGATTTCAAGGTAGTTATAAAAGACAATTTCGGGAATGGAATCAAGAAGAACAGAACTTGCAGCAAGATCTCCAATGGTGTGTGCATCCTCGACAGTCCTGACGACAGCTCGCCCTGCTGGTTTCCCCTGGTCTGCTGCTGATGCTGCATGAACCGCTGCTGTTGAGAGAATCGGAAATGATGAGAAAAATCTCTGTACAGACAGAGGTGCACCTTCAATTTAGCAGAAATGCCAACCTGAGTCGGCACAACAGGGGTTGCGGTCTCGAGGCCCTGATGAACAGGACGAGAGGTGGCCAGCCTCTCGATAGTATCCCCCGAACCGAAGCGATGAGATCATGTCTTCATAACCATCATGAAGACAGATCAAAACAAGAAACAATTTCTGAGAATGAAGCAAAAATTCAAAGGAGATCAGTTTATATCCAAGGGAAACAACAAGCAGCAAATTTAGAAAAAAAAGGGATCTGATAAGGAGTTTTTCCTAATATGATAGAGTACCTTCAAATATCCTAATCCTACTGCAGGCTGTAGTGATAATCAAGTTCGAATACCACTACATAAACTCGACCTGCATGGGCCACCACTAAAAACGTGTCACGACCCGCACCCACCGTGAGGGTACGAGTACGTAACAACGCCCAGTCTACGCCGCAGTACCGGTGGTAGAACGCTGTTCTAGGTTATGAACTATAACTAACTAACATGAAATACTCTCCATATGGAGGCCAACACAGAGGTACAACTCAATCACAATCTAGAGATAGAATATGGCACGACAAAATAGATAAGAAAACCCTCAGCTGAGGTACAGCAGAAAGAAATAACAAAGTATCAACAACTACCAGTCTCAACATCTCTAAAATATACAACTCTGAAAATAAAGACAACAGCTAAAAACGAAAAGAAGGAACAGTCTAAGCTATCCACTAAACAAGGGGTATCCTCCTCAGCAGCTGCCTGAACCTCCCCAGGGGTCTAGGTCGCGAGTGTCATCTAGGCAAACTCCAAGTAAGGGGTGCAGGGTTCCTCATCATCCTCTGTAAAATTTTCAACAGGTCCAGTCAGGACGGGAGCGAGCACAATACATCTCAACAGTTCATAGCAGATTAGAAAATATAATCATACAGTAAAGTAAGATATAGATACTGAAGAAATGCAGTATATAAACAGAGAGAGAACTCTAATAGGAATATCTACTATAAGTAAAGATCTACCAGTGACTAGTGATTTAGAGAACAAAGTCGACATGTGAACGGCTTGATTGTACATGGCTATACTAAAGAGACGTACATGGCTATTCTACTTTGGAATTGTTCACATGGCTGTTTATACTCCTCCGTACCCCCAATTAATACACAAGGATCCAACCAGGTTATGTTATGATTCTATGTAACAGCCCCCGAAGGGTGGTAAGCCCCCAAAGGGTGATAAGCCCCCGAAGGGTGATACATAGTAGTCCCATAAATGGGGATTCTGGGAAACCCAATAAATGGGATAAGGATTCAAAGAAGACTCTGTGATCATATAAGTATATGTCACAATTGATCAAAGAACCAAAGAAGCATAGTGATACGCCATGTAAGTGAAACGCACAGAATATAGAGTACCCCGATGCTCCCTGAAGGGATAACATCTCAGGGAGGGATCCATATTGTACTAATCCGTGTGACCAACGTGACAGTATCAAGTAAAGTAATTTAATACAAAAAAATAATTCTAAGCAGGATATGAAATGATCAGAGAATGTACTCGCCTCGTATCTGAATGTCTGAAATAAATGTACTGTCCGAGATGAGGTACCTGACTCCTAGTTAGAGCAACACAAGTCAAGATGTATACAGAGGGTGATATATGAAATGTATAATACATCTGCATGCTGTCTAGGTCAAACTAGACCAAAGTCAACTCTCGGTCAACTCTAGTCAACTACACTAGTCAAACTAGGTCAACTAGGTCAAGACTGACCAAAACGAGTCTAATAAGTCTCACTAGGCCTAACCTTGTCTACCCTAGCATCCACACATACCAAGTACCATATTTACATACCAATTCCTATATGTCTATATACATACTATCTATATATGCAAAAGCAATATTTATATTATATCACATATTTCACATTGGTATATATATATATATACATATGTACACATATAAAGGATAGGGAAAAAATCATGCTTGTGTGTGTGTGTTAACATAGTGGCATGTGTGTGTGTACATGAGGGTAGGCATGTGTGTGGGGAAGTACTAACATGTGTGTGTTCAAGGGCATATGCTGAAAACAGAACAGTGTAGTTTTAGTGACCTACACTTGTGTGTGTGAGTGGACTGATGAAATGTGAATCATAAACAGTGTGTATGTGGATCGGCTGCACAGGAAACAGTGTGTAAATGAATTAGTGGATGTGTAACAGTGTGTATAAGTGTCAATAGGACAGTTTGATTAAACAAATCTCAGTTTAATGTATAAGTACAGATGTGTGGGTGTGGGGATGTGTCAAAGTGTTTATATATCAACATCAAGCTTATAATCAAATCTCAATCTCAGATTTTCCTTTGTGAACCAAAAGAAAATCAAGTATCATCTAAACTAAGCCAAAATCTCAGGTTTTTCCAGAATTAGAAAGCCAAGTGACAGTTTATATACAGACATCTCAGGTAACAAATCAACATCTCAGATTTCTATGTGTGAAGAAGGTTAAAAGAATATTTAGTTCTCAGATTCGATCAACCCATAGTGTATCAATTAAGGAAATCCTCAACCTAATTGCAATTAGAAACTAAGCAATAGGAAACTAGTACGATGTACACAATATCACATGAATGGTTTTCAGGATTAGAGAACAATGGCAGTTCAAAAGGAAATTCGAAACCCAAGTGTCAGTGTTCATGTAAACTAGGTTTTCAGGTGTAATTCAGTTTACATATCAAACTATAGCAAACAAACAGTTCTCAGATTTTGTGTGTAAATGTCCTAGTGTAGCAGGAATTTCATATATGTGTGTGTGTAATGGGTGATGATCACAGGCTTCCCAACCCAAGTGACAGTTCACTTAAGAACAATCCATAGGTTAGCTACCCAAACCGAAACTAACCCCATTCCAGTTCAGAAAACATAGAAGAGAAAATCTCATTAGTGAATGCACAGTGATGAATTTCTAGGTTTTAACATGTTTCAGGATATCAACACCATCTCAGAAAAAGGAAGGGAAAATCAATTAGTTCAACCCACACTATCTCAGGTTTACCCATTTCATATTTTTGTGTGACAGGAAAACAAAGCAGTGAGTGATGTGATAGTGTCATGTGTGTGTGTAGGGGGTACTGTCAGTCCTGGATAGAGGAAGGAAAGGATACTCATATCAGTTCAGAAAAAAATAGGAAAGGAACCCAATTCCTTAACCATTCAAACAATTTTCAGGAAAATACTTTCAAGTCCCCATTTGAGTCCAATTTCAAAACCAAAACACCTCAAAATCGACCCACAAGTAGAATTCATATAGGAGGACTACATTAGGGACTTAAACAGTGATTAACAACAATCAAATGGGCTAAAAAGTCAATTCAAATTTGATTATTAAAATTGGGAAAAACTAGAAAATACTGAAATAAACCTGGTATCAGAAATTCTAGGAAAAAAATAGAAAAAAGTGAATCGAACACATACTAAATACAAAATTAGAGGTTGGTAATTGTAAACATACTTGTGCACGTGTCTTAGGGTTCAATTCGTGTCCACCACACACGACACAGACGTGTCCAAGTCGAGAAAACTCAAATCAGCAAACACACACAGACACAAAACAATACAGTGTCGTACACGTGTTCCAGAGAGTCTAGGACACGACACGACACGAACTAGGACACGTGCTCGTGTCAGTGGGTGCACCTAGGGTAGACCTAGGTCTGACACACCCTGAATCGTGTCCTCGTGTCGCCATGTCAGACTAAACAAGACGTGTCAGTGAGTGAAAATCCAGTTCGCAGTGTCAGTGTAATCCCAAAGCAAGGCCTCGTTCGTGTCCGACACGAAACTATTGGACTCGAGACTCAAGGGGGAGACTGTCAGTCATTGCCCCTTGGTCTATGCCAAGTGGCACGAGTCCAAGCTTCGTGTCCAGCGACCACTCGCACTCGGGTAGCAGGGGACAGAACTGGACTCAGTTCCAGTGTGTTCGTGTCCCACGTGTGGATACGATACGGCTCGAAACACCTATGTGCCAACACAAAAATTCAAGAGAAACCCTAGATCTACAATCCTATTCAAATGGATTTCTAAAACAACAAAATAAATTCCTTAGAGGCATTTCTACGAACACTTAGGTATCCTATTAGATACGTGTCCGATACGGACACGAAATGGGTCCACCAAGACACGAAACTAATTCCTACAGTTAGGGGACTCCTAGGGCTGTCCAAATATGCAAGAAAACTGGAATTTCATGGAGAGAATGAAAAGTTACCTATTGGTGTTCTTCTCCAAAGAAGCTTCAAAATGGGGGATCCTTCATGCTAACCCCAAAGCTCCAAATTGTCCCAAATTTGAGAATGACCTCCATGAACAGCAAGTATACCTAAATTAGAACCTATTACAATTTGTTTAAGGGAAAATGAGATAAAATAGAATTTCTATGAATTTCTAAAGTTGGGAAAATACCTCCTCCTTAAGCTTGTTCTTTCCTAAAAGAGGCTAGCCCTAATGGAAGAGAGTATAAATAGGGGTGGGGTTCCCAATGTGGCTGGCCATAAAGTGATGGTTAGGGTTAGGGTTGAGTCTAATGGGCTATGGGCCTTCTCATAAAAGAATAACTTAAAAATCACAAGTCATGACTTGTGGTCAAAATCTTTCTATTCTAATCTCTAAATTCCTAATTGCTTTCACTAACTAGAGTATGGTTAACTTAACTTAACCTAGGGTCTCATATCTAGCCAAGTCCAACTCAGCTAGGGTTAGGTCATAAAGTCAAAGCTAGTCAAAGTCAACCTAGTCAACCCTCATTCAAATAATTCTAAAATAATTTCTAAAAAATTCCCATAAATTTAAATAAATTCTAATAAATTCAAATAACCCTAAAATGTCAAAAAATATCCTGATCATATGGCTAGGCTCTAGGGTAGGCAGTCTTTACTATTTTACTAGCAAAACACCAAAATTCACAAATTATGAATTTAAATAGTTTAAAAATAATTAAAAATCACTAAAAATCATAATATGAAATAAATATCAATAAATAATAATTATAATTACAAAATTTCAAAATTATCCTCATCTGAAAAACTGGGTGTTACATAAGTGAATGTAGTTAAGAACAATTCATGGTCGCATGACTACCCGGTCAATACCAATGCAGTACCTCAGTAGCGAGTCACAACACCATATACTATTCCTCAGTACCGAGAGAGTCTATAGCATATAGTCTACCTATCGTTCCTCAGTAGCGAGCGAGTCTACGTTAGATAGGGTGGTAGTCAACTTCCAATCATGTTCTTTTCGCCCAATGCCAACTCATAACTGCTAAGTCTTCTAGCATGCAATTCTATTAGCAGTTATTTTCTAACGCACGGCTTATACGTACTGGTGGCCAGCCAATCACGCATGTCCGAGTCCTATATGTGACACACAACAACGTGGTATAAACGTGTCAAGGCCTATGAATGCAACACACAAAGGGTGGTCCCTTAACTCTAAGTTTAATGTGTAAGAAAATAATAAATAGCAAGAAACTGAACAGTAAATTCTAACAGGTTATGCCATGTATCACAGTTTATTTTGCATAAAAAAATAATGAACATACATGAAATATGAGCTAAAATAATTAAACAGCAAATGGCAAGGTGTCTTGCCTGGTAGGACGCCTGGTGTGCTGTGCTGATCAAGGTGGCACAAACTGCGACTTCGGTGCAACAACTATGCAAGATGACCTCTGATGGTGGCACGGCCAGTTCCATTGGGTCCAGAAGGGTCAAATTAGTTAAGTTTGACATAAGGTAGTCTCGAAATGGGCGAAGGACTAGGAATAATAGGATTGGTTACGGACCGAAGAAAAATCGAAGAAATGGATAAATATTATATATACGAATTTTAGAAAATATTTATAATTCCTAAAAACTAGCTTTCATGAGTCAAAATATTTATAGGAAAAAAATACTTAAATACTTAAAGTCAAAAAAATCATTTTCGGCAGAAACTCTAAGTTGTCAAAAATTAGATATTAGATAGGAGCTATATTTTTATTAGTAAAAATAATATTTGATAAACACACAAAAATTTGGAAAACCGATTTAGACAAAAATTATATGTTTTTCTTTTATTCAAAATATTCTAAATAACTATCTAAAAGTCATAAAAACTCTTTTCTTATATTAAAGCGATAATTCAACTGGGTAGAAAATATTAGAATCATCAAAAGTAATACGCTAATATAGTTCAAAATATCTCGATGTATAACAAAATTTATATAAGTAAGCCAAACAAATATACTTAATTAATATCAAATTAATATTAATAATAATTGCAATATAGCAATTATAACCATACAATAGATTTTGTACATATAAAGAATAAATAAATAAAATAATAATAATAACAATAATAATAATAAAATAATAATAATAATAATAATAATAATAATAATAATAATAATAATAATAATAATCGATATTAATACCATCGACAGCACTGCTGTCCCTTCCAAAAAAATAATAAAAAAATAAAATAAAAGAAGAAAATGGAGAGAGAAAGGAGAGGGTGAGCTGAGGAAGTCGGCCGGAGGGGTTTCGGCCGGCTGCGCGCGAAGGAACTGGAGACAGGTTGGTCGGAGAGGGGACGGCCCGGGGCGGAGTGCGACCGTGGAGCGACGCGCTGGAGGCCGAGGGGCTCGCGCGGAGGAGAGAGGATGGGGGCGCACGGCGGTGAGAGGTTTGGGGGTTTCGACGTCGGCCAAGGCGGCGGAGAACGGTGGAGGAGGCGCTCAAGGAGGAGGGAAGAAGGGGTCGTCGAGTTGTGAGCGGCGGAGAGCTCGCGGTGGAGGCGGAGCTGCGTGGAGCGACGGTTAGGGCACACGCGGGGCTCGCCGACGGAGGCCCGGGCAGTGGCGCGCTTGGCGTGCTCCGGCTCCGGCAGAGGAAGCCCGCGCGCGGCTGCGCGGGGGACGCCAGCGGACGGGGGACGCCAGCGGAAGGAGGCAGCGGAGGATCGGGGTGGGGTCGCGGCTGGCGCTGATGGCCGAGCGGGTGGCGACGGCGAGGTCGGCGGTGCTGGCCGCGGTCAGGTTAGGTTTTTTTTTTCTTTTGGGGATTTGGTCTGTCGGTGGTTGTGTTGGTAGGGACGGGTGTATTTGTCGGAGTGGTGGGCGGTCGGCAGGAGTAGCCAGGCGGTGGTGGTGGTGGCTATTGGCAGAAGGACGGGAGACTTGGTGGCAGTGGGTGACGGCTGAGTCTTGGTGGCGGCGGGTGAAGGTGATGATGGTGTCGGGCGGTGGTATTGGCGACGGGTGATCGACAGGAAGGTGTTTGCGGGTGGCTGGGTTCCAGCGGGGTTGGCGATGAGGGTAGCGGAGACCGTGGATGGCCGGGTGCTGTCGTGGAATCGAGCGAGATGGACGGGATAGAGTTAGGATTGTATCATCGTGTCCGGGCTTGTCGGACACGACATAAATATGTTGATTATGTGTCCTACGTGACACGAGGAGGACTGTGTCCGAAATATGGACACGAAGAAAAAATTTGTAGATGTACCAAAGAAAAATTAGTGGAAGGGAAAACGGATGGTCACGGACACGATGCACTCATACTATGGTTGTGGAATTTGGAGGAATATTGTGAAAAAATATTGGAGGAGTACCTGCCTATTTATAGGACGTGGGAATTCCCAATTGGATAGGATTAGGATTTATTTAAAACCCAAAGTAGATAATTTGCTACTAATTTAAAATCAATCAAATCTAAATCCAAATCCAATTCAAATCAAATTTAAATCTAATTAAATTCTTTTGGCTTAAAATCAATTGGGATAAAGCAAATTCCAAATATAGATATTAATCTACTATTTAAAACACATCCATAAATCAAATCAAGTTTTAAATTGCTACAAAAATTTCAAAATTTGTTTCCTAAAAATACTAAAATAATAATTTCGAAAATACATTATTATTTACAATTAAACTCAATAAATAT
Organism: Iris pallida; assembly: GCA_029216955.1. NCBI lineage: Eukaryota > Viridiplantae > Streptophyta > Magnoliopsida > Asparagales > Iridaceae > Iris > Iris pallida. The sequence continues at coordinate 8,718,849 of JANAVB010017999.1, forward strand.
TTATTAAATATATATGTATACGCGAATATTATTTACTAGTAATAACTGTTTTTTACGAAAGACTTTTTATAAATAATGAATAAAATAATAGTTTGAAAACTTTGGTACGATAACAAAATAATTATTATGTATATTATTTTGAAACTATAAATGTTAGAAAATATTTTTCTAAAATATGTACGCTCGCATATATTCGCACTCGTTGAGCAAATTCGAAAAACGAACTTCCGCACACGATGTACAATACGACTACGTGATGTACAATACAAAATTTTAAATCGGTACCAAATTTAATTAAAAAAATAGTAGAAATTTAGGGGTTTTACATCCTACCCAACTTAAAAAAATTTTGTCCTCAAAATTAAAAATTAGTAGGGGTGAGAAGACATAAGGGGATAGATAGAAGGGTTCCTTAAAGAAGTTTATATGGTCGTAGTCTAGGTTGAGGATATGATTAAGAGACGATTGTAATCACTCTTAAATTCAAGTGATTAGAAAGTAAAAATTGTAGAATTAGGGTCGAGGGAAAGGTCGAGGAGTTTATGATGAAGACATAGCAATGTCGAGTGGTAATGGTCATAATTGATAGGACAGCTAGAGGAATTTCAAGTACAAGTGCCTTCATCCTTCCAAAATCGGTGAAGGCGAAAGCGATTTAGGGAGTTCAATGACGACATTATCCATTACGAATACGTGGTTCAAAGGCGTTCGTATAGATTTCAAAAGAATCGTCAAGGCAGTAGTGGATAGAATTCTAGAGGACAAGTTTAATTATGTTCCATCCACGCAGAATGATAGATAAAAGCGAACCAAAGTACACTCGGTTGATCAGACCATCATGCACCGATTCTGATTAGACAATATGTTAAGTGGGTCGACCCAAATAACATATGTCTTGAATAAGGTCGATAAAGGAATAAGCTTGCAAAAACTAGGCTATATTAGCATCATTAGTCAAGATAGTAAATCATAGGCACGAGGGTAGATGAAATAAGAACCAATGTTTATGGTCTAAGAGTCATAAGGATCTAAGTCTTGTTTATTCCTATACCATCATTCTACGGTTTTATTGACCAAGGCTTGGTTGACCAAATAGGTTAAATTCTGCTAGTCTCTATGGTCTAGATAATACTATTTGTATTCCCTTAATGGTCAAGGGTGTGTCAAGTCGTGGGGTATTCTACCCAAGTTAAAGAATTAAGCTAAGGGTGTTTGGGACATATAACTAGTAGGGTCAATCTCTAGCAAGCACGAAGGAAAGATATGAATAGGGATGGAAGGAATCAAGCAAGATGCAATTGATGAGACAAATGGTAGATAAAATCTAGGAAAGAGTCAAGTATGTGGATGAGACCCTAGACTTCTAATCCTATACACAGGCTTGCTTGGTACGGTAAAGTAACCAAACAATTTATCTTGACCTGCATGGGCCACCACAAAAACATATAACGCTCCAGTCCCAAAATACGTAGGACTAGGAACGTAGACATGCCAACTGTATACATACGAAGTATACTCCAATATATGGAAACCTCGTATGAATACATAAGCTATAAAATGCAGTAGAACCATAACTAATCTCATCCACGCAAAATAAATGAATAAAAGACATCATATAAAGATAATGAATTGTCTTGACACAATATGTTGGGCGAAGACAAATCCACTACCAAAAAGTAAAGAAAAAATACATAAGAAAAGATATAAATTTGGCGAGCGAAGCGAAGACGATCCAAATGCAATAATCCTCGAAGAAATAGCGATGACAATGGCTAGAGCTAGAACACCTGCGAAAGACAATAGCACACACCTGGAGAGATAAACAGGTCCTCAGAGGGACGTAACAAGACACATAATATCATGCCATATAAACTGAATAAATATTGCTCAAATAAATAATTCAATTGAATTTTAACATGGTCCAATACGCATCTATTGAACGAGCGTACCATCCCCCCAACCAAACAAGGACAGGAGATGGTAAACTAATTCACGGTGACGTATCTTTCCATGCTAAGAATCCAATATGGTATCCGAACCCCAACAAGGTTTAATACCTTCTCATCGAAGTAGTAAGTCACACCTACAACCAAACAAGGACAAGATGTGACGAACTAATTCTCGACAAGTTATTGCTCCAAGCCACGGTCAGATACAAGTACCCAAACCAAAAGTACTCGTACCTAACGGATAAAGGTAGCCTACCGTTCTAAGTGAATGTAGTTAAGAACAATTTATGGTCGCATGACTACCCGGTCAATACCAATGCAGTACCTCAGTAGCGAGTCTCAACACCATATACTATTCTTCAGTACCGAACGAGTCTATAGCATATAGTCTACCTATCGTTCCTCAGTAGCGAGCGAGTCTACGATAGATAGGGTGGTAGTCAACTTCCAATCATGTTCTTCCCGTCCAATGCCAACTCATAACTGCTAAGTCTTCTAGCATGCAATTCTACTAGCAGTTATTTTCTAACGCACGGCTTATACGTACTAGTGGCCAGCCAATCACGCATGTCCGAGTCCTATATGTGACACACAACAACGTGGTATAAACTTATCAAGGCCTATGAATGCAACACACAAAGGGTGGTCCCTTAACTCTAAGTTTAATGTGTAAGAAAATAATACATAGCAAGAAACTGAACAGTAAATTCTAATAGGTTATGCCATGTATCACAGTTTATTTTACATAAAGAAAATAATGAACATGCATAAAATATGAGCTAAAATAATTAAACAGCAAATGGCAAGGTGTCTTGCCTGGTAGGACGCCTGGTGTGTTGTGCTGATCAAGATGGCACGAACTGTGACTTCGGTATAACAACTATGCAAGATGACCTCTGATGGTGGCACGACTAGTTCCATTGGGTCCAGAAGGGTCAAATTAGTTAAGTTTGACATAAGGTAGTCTCGAAATGGGCGAAGGACTAGGAATAATAGGATTGGTTACGGACCGGAGAAAAATCGAAGAAATGGATAAATATTATATATACGAATTTTAGAAAATATTTATAATTCCTAAAAACTAGCTTTCATGAGTCAAAATATTTATAGGAAAAAAATACTTAAATACTTAAAGTCAAGAAAATCATTTTCGGCAGAAACTCTAAGTTGTCAAAAATTAGATATTAGATAGGAGCTATATTTTTATTAGTAAAAATAATATTTGATAAACACACAAAAATTTGGAAAACCGATTTAGACAAAAATTTTATGTTTTTCTTTTATTCAAAATATTCTAAATAACTATCTAAAAGTCATAACAACTCTTTTCTTATATCAAACCTATAATTCAACTGGGTAGAAAATATTAGAATCATCAAAAGTAATACGCTAATATAGTTCAAAATATCTCAATGTATATTAATAATAATTAATAAAATTTATATAAGTAAGACAAACAAATATACTTAATTAATATAAAATTAATATTAATAATAATAGCAATATAGCAATTATAACCATACAATAGATTTTGTACATATAAAGAATAAATAAATAAAATAATAATAATAACAATAATGAAAATAATAATAATAATAATAATAATAATAATAATGAAATAATAATAATAATAATAATCGATATTAATACCATCGACAGCACTGCTGTCCCTTCCAAAAAAATAATAAAAAAATAAAATAAAAGAAGAAAATGGAGAGAGAAAGGAGAGGGTGAGCTGAGGAAGTCGGCCGGAGGGGTTTCGGCCGGCTGCGCGCGGAGGAACTGGAGACAGGTTGGTCGGAGAGGGGTCGGCCCGACGGCGGAGTGCGGCCGTGGCGCGACGCGCTGGAGACGAGGGTGCTCGCACATAGGAGAGAGGATGGGGGCGCACGGCGGTGAGAGGTTTGGGAGTTTCGGCGTCGGCCAAGGCGGCGGTTAGGGCGGAGAACGGCGGAGGAGGCGCTCAAGGAGGAGGGAAGAAGGGGTCGTCGGGTTGTGAGCGACGGCGAGCTCGCGGTGGAGGCGGAGCTGCATGGAGCGGCCGTTAGGGCACGCACGGGGCTCGCCGGCGGAGGCCCGGGTAGTGGCGCGCTTGGCTCGGCACTGGCGTGCTCCGGCTCCAGCGGAGGAAGCCCGCGCGCGGCTGCGCGGGGGACGCCAGCGGACGGGGGACACTAGCGGAAGGAGGCAGCGGAGGATCGGGGTGGGGTCGCGGCTGGCGCTGATGGCCGAGTGGGCAGCAACGGCATGGTCGGCGGTGCTGGCCGCGGTCAGGTTAGGTTTTTTTTTTTCTTTTGGGGATTTGATCTGTCGGTGGTTGTGTTGGTAGGGATGGGTGTGTTTGCCGGAGTGGTGGGCGGTCGGCCGAAGTGGCCAGGCGGTGGTGGTGGTGGTGGCTATTGGCAGAAGGACGGGAGACTTGGTGACAGCGGGTGACGGCTGAGTCTTGGTGGCGGCGGGTGAAGGTGATGGTGGTGTCGGGCAGTGGTATTGGCGACGGGTGATCGACAGAAAGGTGTTTACGGGTAGCTGGGTTCCAGCGGGGTTGGCGATGAGGGTAGCGGAGACCGTAGATGGCCGGGTGCTATCGTGGAATCGAGCGAGATGGACGGGATAGAGTTAGGATTGTATCGTCATGTCCGGGCTTGTCGGACACGACAGAAATATGTTGATTATGTGTCCTACGTGACACGAGGAGGACTGTGTCCGAAATGTGGACACGTGGAAAAAATTTGTAGATGTACCAAAGAAAAATTAGTGGAAGGGAAAACGTATGGTCGCGGACACGATGCACTCATACTATGGTTGTGGAATTTGGAGGAATATTGTGAAAAAATATTGGAGGAGTACCTGCCTATTTATAGGACGTGGGAATTCCCAATTGGATAGGATTAGGATTTATTTAAAACCCAAAGTAGATAATTTGGTACTAATTTAAAATCAATCAAATCTAAATCCAAATCCAATTCAAATCAAATTTAAATCTAATTAAATTCTTTTGGCTTAAAATCAATTGGGATAAAGCAAATTCCAAATATAGATATTAATCTACTATTTAAAACACATCCATAAATCAAATCAAGTTTTAAATTGCTACAAAAATTTCAAAATATGTTTCCTAAAAATACTAAAATAATAATTTCAAAAATACATTATTATTTACAATTAAACTCAATAAATATTTATGAAATATATATGTATTCACGAATATTATTTACTAGTAATAACTGTTTTTCACGAAAGACTTTTTATAAATAATGAATAAAATAATAGTTTGAAAACTTTGGTACAATAACAAAATAATTATTATGTATATTATTTTGAAACTATAAATGTTAGAAAATATTTTTCTAAAATATGTACGCTCGCATATATTCGCACTCGTCGAGCAAATTCGAAAAATGAACTTCCGCACACGTTGTACAATACGACTACGTGACGTACAATACAAAATTTTAAATCAGTACCAAATTTAATTAAAAAAATAGTAGAAATTTAGGGGTTTTACATTTTGAGTTCTATACGTGTCCGTATCGGACACGTATCAGTCTATGTGTTTAAGTGTTTGATGAAATGCCCCAAATGATATTTTGATTTATTTTTAGGAAACTATTTGAATAGAAAATTAGGTTTTAACCTTGCTTATAGATTTCTACTGTCCTAGTAGGATTTTTGTGTCGCGTCGTGTCGGATTGTGGACACGAACACACGGGTACACGCGCGTACGCGAAGAAATTGTAGCTCCCCTGCTACTCGGGTGCGTTTGCGCAGTGGACACGCCACCTCGACACGAAATATTTGACACACACTAAGGGGCGACCACTGACATCACGTATGTCAAGTGACACGACCCCTCGTGTCGTGTCGGACACGGATTCGTGCGTGCACTGTGCGTGCATTGTGCGTGTATCAGTGTTCATTTGGTTCACTGTTTTGTTACAGTTTTAATATGTTTTAATTGTGTTTTAACTTGCTAATTAGAACCTAATTATAATGTATAAACTATGTTATATTAGATTTACATGTTAGTTTAGTTTTGATGTGGGAAATTGGTCGAATTAGGTTAATTCCAGGAACACTGATACGGGTGACTGATACTTAGTGTTTTTTATTCCTAAACATTTTAATTTCTAGTTTTAGTAATGTTTAACTATTAAATGTGTTCCTGTCACGACCCGCACCCACGGTGAGGGTACGAGTACGTAACAGCACCCAGCCTACGCCGCAGTGTCGGCGGTAGAACACTGTTCTAGGTCATGAACTATAACTGACTAACATGAAAATACTCTCCAAAAGGAGGCCAACACAGAGGTACAACTCAATCACAATCTAGAGATAGAATATGTCACGATAAATAGATAAGAAAATCCTCAACTGAGGTACAACAGAAAAGAATAACAAGTCTCACCAACTACCAGTCTCAACATCTCTGAAAATATACATCTCTGAAAAATAAAGACAATAAATAAACATGAAAAGAAGCAGTCTAAGCTGTCTACAATAAGCAAGGGTATCATCCTCATCAGCTTCCTGAACCTCCCCAGGGGTCCAGGTCGCGAGTGTCATCTAGGCAAGCTCCATACTAAGGGGTGCAGGGTTCCTTATCATCCTCTGTAAAAATTTTAACAGGTCCAGTCAGGACGGAAGCGAGCACAATACATCTCACGCAGATTATAACAGGTTAGAGAATATAAACATGCAAGAGAGTATGATATATGAAACTGAAAGAAAATACAGGATGTAAACTGGAAGAGAACTGTAATAGAAATATCTACTATAAGTATAGAGCTACCAGTGACTAGTGATTTAGAGTACAAAGTCGACATGTGAACGGCTGGATTTACACATGACTATATTAAAGAGGTGCACATGGCTATACTACTTTGGAATTGTTCACATGACTATTTATACTCCTCCATACCCCAATCAATATACCAGGATCTAAACAAGTTATGTTATGTACATGGTTTTCATATGAAACCCATAAATGGGTGCACATGAAATATACATGAAAGCTCATACATGAGTGCACATGAAGTTCACATGGGGCCCATGAATGGGTGCACATGAAATTCATATGAAAGCTCATAAATGAGTGCACATGCAACATAGGTTATACATGAGATACATGGGAAACACGATCGATTCATGAGAGCACATGAGAGTACACGAGCGAGCATGAACGAGCATGATGCACATGAGAAACATGAATAACATGAGAGCGAGGAATACACGATGTACATAAAACACATGACACAATGTATCCGATGCTCCCGAGGGGGATAACATCTCAATGTAGGGATCCATATAGTACCAATCCGTGATAATATCGTGACAGCATCAAATAAGGTAAACTAGAGCAGGAATATAATTCTAAGCAAGTTATGAAATGATCAGAGAATGTACTCGCCTGGTATCTGAATGTCTGAAGTAAATGTACTGTCCGAGATGAGGTACCTGACTCCTAGTTGGAGCAACACAAGTCAAGATGTATACAGGGGATGATAAATGTAATCTACTATGCATCTGCATGCTGTCTAGGTCAAACTAGACTAAAGTCAACCTTGGTCAACTCCAGTCAATTATACTAGTCAAAGCTAGGTCAACCTAAACCAACAAGTCTCGCTAAGCCTAACCAGCCTATTCTAGCAGCACACATCACATCACAAGCTTTACAAGTCTAGCAACACACAAATCACATGTGTATATATATATGCCACATATACATAAGCTATAATATAGGAATCTACATAAGCCAATACAATCTATATTGGTAAATACATTGCTTCCACACATTATATACATATATTATACTAAGTTAATATAGTTATCATACACACACACACACACACACACACACACATATATATATATATATATATATATATATATATATATATATAGGCTACAATATATTACATTACACATAGGCTATTGTACTATCTATTCCACAAATTATTATCACCCTACACTTTCATATTTTTATTAATCACCACATACATACACTGTGTTAGACATTAGATATATATACATATATATACACATGGAGATAGAGAGGGGAACTAGGCATATGTGAGTGTGTGACAGTGAATATGTGTGTGTGTGTTAGATAGGAATGTGTGTATAGGCTAAGGGAAGGTTTATACAAAACAATTCAATATGAAGTTGCCACTCATTTCCAGGTTACATAACACAGTTGAATCATGACCTAAATTAGCCTACCTATCTCAGGAATCCAAGAATTAACATCTCAGTTTTACATTCTCAGTTATATGCATATGGGAGTGTGACTTAGTTCCCAGGAAATAAATGATAGAAGTATTATAGAGGGTGTAGTGTACAGGGAATAATTAGGATAAGGTGTCCATTACATGTGTGTGTGAAAGTGTCAAGAGAAAAATCAGTTTATACATTGATACTTGTGTGTGCCAATAGGAATAGTGGCATGGCAATGTATAACCTGGGAACAGGAAACAATGTGTGGAAAATCAGTTGCTAACATTTGTGTGTGGGCAATAGGAATAGGAAACAAAAATAGTGTAGAGTATATTATCCTGAAAACAGGAACAGTGAGTTGGAAAACTGGAACACATTGACAGTATAGAATCAAAACAGTGGCTAACAATGTGAAATCAGAGAGCTAACTATAGGTAACCAGTGAAGGATATCCTGGAATCAATGTGCTCAGGAATTTGAATAAGACGGCAGTGAAAATTTCTCAGTTTTAGGAACTCAATGACAGTTTATTAACAACCTAATTTCGATTTCATTCGAAAACCTTCACATGATAACATCTACTAACATGGATTAACCAATAGTGAACTAACTCAAGGTACAGGAATAAATTCAATTTTGAATAGAGAATGTAAAAAAAAATAGAAATGGAGATTACACTAATTATCAGTCACACATTTATCAGTCCAACAATATCAAAATCCCATTCCTTGACAAAACCTAATCTAACTTGTGAAATCGAACTAATCAGAGATTAATACATATGTTACAATCAAATGATAATTGAACATCATTAAAAAAACAGATTTAGGTAATAGGAAGAACATTGACTGTTTATACCATCCAATTCATCTAATCCCCAACAATCAATTCACAGGTTTATCTAACATTCAAATTATACTCTAACCACAGACCAAACTTAACATGCCAACCAATCTTGCTGGTGCTAATATATGTGTCTAGGATCAAATATGACAAATTAAATCATTAATCAACAGTTTGAAATGGAATTTAAATACAGGAATTTAGAAATTGAATGCATGTATCAGTTAAAATAGGAATTTCGAAATTGAACAAACCAAACACATTAATGTTATAAACTAAGAGTTGGTAATTAATAAAGCATGTGTACACGTGTCTTGGGGTGTCTTTGTGTCCAGGAAACTGGACACAAATCGTGTCAAATCAACAAAACATCCTAATATATAGAACCAAGCACAGCCGTGTCGTGCAGTGAGGACGAAACCTCGTGCTCGCGACACAGAGCTACTCGTGTCCCGTGCTTGTGCATAAGGGTTCGCTAGGGATAGGTCTAGGTTGTCATCACCCTGAATCGGGTCGGGGACTTGTCGTGTCCAATCAACAAGGGCGTATCTGACGCGATTTCACGACTGATACTGCGCAGTGAAATCCCAATGCGAGTGTCCGTGCTCCCTCGATACGACACGATCTCGTGTCAAACTCGAGGGGTACACTGGCAGTCACTGCCCCCATCCTCACGCCAAATTGTAGCTGTCCACGTGGCGTGTGCAGCGAACACGAGGGGTACGTGAGCAGGAGACTGTGCACGTACGTCGTACAGTGAGTTCGTGTCCGATTCGGATACGGACACGACTCGAATCCGTGCTCAGTCTATACGAAACATGATGTACACATATAGATCTATCATTCCATGTAATTGGTTCCACAAAATCAGAAATAAATTCCTCACAGACATTTCATCAAACACATGCACACTATACATGATACGTGTCCGATACGGACACGTATTGGACCCGAATCCTAATAATGCCTATACCAACAGAGAGAGGGCACCTATGGCTTCCTAATCATGCAAAGAAAACAAAATTCTATAGAAGGAATAGGAAGTTACCTATATGTGCAATTTGCATAAAAAAACTTCAAAAGGGGATAGTTCTTCTTGCTAGCTAGCTCCTCCAAATTGCCCCAAGGCTGGGATTATCCTCCATGAACAGCAAGAGGGAGACAATTAGAATCTAATGCAAGTGGTTTGAGCCAAAAAGGAGTTAAAATGGAAAAGTTATGGATTGGGAAAGATGGCTCTTACCTCTTTCTTCCACTACCAAAATAAGTCGTATTGGCGACGAATTTAGCGACGCAAGTCATATACATCGGTAATATTTGTGAATTTAGCGACGTTTTATAAAAACGTCGCTGAACGTCACTATCAGCGACGTTTAGCGACCGTTAGCGCCACACATTATGCTTTGGAAAGCTGATGTCGCGGTCTAGTCACAAAACGTCGCTGTTTTGTTTAACTCAGCGACATTTTGCGACTCCACATTAGGGACGTCGCCAGTTTTTTATTGAATAGCGACGTTTAGTGACGTCCTTTGTGGACGTCGCTAAAATGTTTCATATAGGGTTCCACCCGATCGATCATTTATTTTCTTTCACCTAAAATTTTCAATCTCCCGCTTCCCAAATTTCTCTCCCCCTTTTTCTCTCCTCTCCAGGGACCCCCTCCCTCCGGCGACCCCTCCCTCCGGCTACCCCCTTCCCTGCGGCGACCCCCGTTTCTCCGGCGTCCCCCCTCCACCGTTGATTATCCTCGTCGACACCGACCCGACTCCGACGCCAACCCGTATCCACCGCTGCTCCAGCCCCGGCGACCCCGACCCGACCCCGACCAACGCAGGTAAACCCTAACCCTAACTCCCTCCTCCTGACGTGCTGACACAGACACGATACGACATACACGACATGCACACACACAGACATGAAACACACGACACGCACAAACACCACTACAAGAAAATAAAACATACTTGGTGATCACCACTAGGGTAGTTTTCAGGTCGGAGTGTTAGTAACTGTTTAGAGTGTCGGTGCGTATGTGAATAATAATAATAATAATAATAATAATAATAATAATAATAATAACAACAACGTTAAGAATTGGTATACTTCACGATACCTAGCATGATTTTGAGGATCAACATTTGGGAACATATCCTATTAGTCCAAAGATGAGCCCATCAAAAAATAGGATAATTAAAATAAGATCCTCTTGACCAAGTAACAACTCTAGAAAGATGGTCACTAAGAACCCAAGACTAAGACTTGTAAGTTCTGGTTTCAATTGAAGTGTCACCGACGTATGATTCATCGACTTCAATTGAAGTGTCACCGACGTTAAGAATTGGTATACTTCACGATACCTAGCATGATTCATCGCTTTCAATTGAAGTGTCACCGACGTATGATTTTTTGAAAATCAGAACATCATCTATGGCTGACAGTGCTCTAGCCTGTACCTATAAATTGAGGGTCTAGAGGAGAGAAACTCCCTGCTATTCTCTTTTCTGAATCCTTCTTCTTTCTTTTCTTCCATAATTTTGACCTCTCCCATGACTCTGCCTTAATGAGAGTGTTAGTGTGTGTGTGATTATCAGTATGTGTCAGATCTTAGTATTCCTAAGTAAGAGTGGGTATATGTGAGTGAGTATCATTAGAGTGTTAGAGAGTTAGTTCAGTCCTAGTACCTAGAGTATATAGAGTATCTTAGAAATATAGGTATGATTGGTACAGTGTTTTGAGCCATTCTTTAGAAATTAAATTTACTTATGCCAAGCCTTTTGGGCCTATCAGAGTTATAGATTTTTTTCGGAAATCTAGTATAACGCTGATTGCCTCAAAAGGCTTGTATAAGTAAGAGTGTATAGAGTACCTTTTGGGCCTATAAGAGTTACTTCACTCAGTTTGTCAAGACAAGTAAACTTTTTAAATGTTGACGGTATATATACCGTCAACATTTGGTTTTGCCTTGTAGCTACAGGCAGTTGCCTGCATTTTGCCTTATAACTTGGCCTATGGCCTGTGCTTAAGCAGTGTGGACTTCCAGGTTAGGGTGTTAGTTCATGATTAGCATTATTTAGATATTAGTTTCAGTTAAAGGGTTAGTTAAGATTAGGATATTAGTTTATGTTAGAAGGAATATGAGAGTTAGTAGATGTTAAAGTAGGATATTAATTTATTAGTTAGGATAGATAGTTTGAGTTAGGATACTGCTCAAGCACAGGCCAAAGGGTCGATATTGGGTATTAATTTAAAAAGTTTTACTTGTCTTGACAAACTGAGTGAAGTAACTCTTGTAGACCCAAAGGGTCGATATTGGACAGTTGGTGTCGTGTACTCCTACAAGTACAATTATACCTCACCAATAATCTCAGTTTTCTCTAAACTGTCGCTCTCTACTGACCTCTATCTAAATTGCGCACCCATATCTAAACTGCCTTAATATTCATTCACTGACTGCAATGTGCATCTATCTATCTTACAGAATTATCCTCAATTGGATATGGATATGAATTACTACTTACGAAATAAACTGCCTTAATATTCATTCATTTTACTAGATTGTTGATCGAGTTGACCAATAGTTGACTTTGACCTTGATTGGCCTAGGAATCATATAGAATTGCATGTATACTTCTTTTATTTTATATTGACTTCCATGATATGACAGCTCCTCAAAAAAAAGAATCCTCTACTAGACATCGCACTCTCCTTTTCAGAACATCAACTAGTATTACTACCTTGATGTATATATAAAGTATGCATGTATAATAGTAGGTAATGATATGCAAAACTGAAAAGATAAATACAATGCATGAATGAATGGATGAAAAGATAAATGCAATCCATCGGAAAAGCTTTGACACTTGCATATCATTCACTACCTTGATGTATCTATCTTACAGAATTATGGAGCTGAATTACTATCTGCGGAATCGTACTTGGATGTACAACCGTCATCCTGATGACATGTGCGGTGTGCGGGATGAATTCATAGAGGGTGTACACCAGTTCCTGCAGTTTGCCAAGGCGTTCCCTCAGTACATGGACGGTACCAAAATTAAGTGTCCGTGTGTGAGATGTCGTAACTTGAAATATCATCCAGAAGTGGATGTCACGTATCATTTGTACTCGAAGGGTTTCACGCCGAATTACTATCAGTGGAGCGAGCACGGAGAACTTGTGTCTTTAGCATCGGAGTACGAGCCTTATGTTGATGTCCACAACAACGCTCCTTACGACGATGGGTTGGTGAACATGGTTTTTGACGCGGCCGGGCCTAGTTTCGATCCGGATGATCATGATGCACCTGAGGAGGCACCGAACCCCGATGCTGCACAGTTCATGGAGTTGCTAGAGAATGCAAGGACTCCATTATATCCTGGTTGTGAGGATCATTCACCGTTGGAGGTGGTTACAAGATTGTTGAGCATCAAGTCCGATTTTAACATGTCGCAAGATTGCTACAACCGTATTATGGAGTTGCTTATAGAAATATTGCCTGAGGGTGCGAAGTTGCCTAAAGACTTTTACCGGTCTAAGAGGATGGTTAGATCGCTCTGGATGGGATATGAAAAAATCGATGCCTGTCGCAACGGGTGCATGTTGTACTACAAAGACGACAAGGATGAAGACGCCTGCAGATTTTGTGGTGTCGATCGCTACAAGGCCTGTGGTAGAGGAAAGTCTGTCGGTACCAGGAAGCCTACCTCTTCGATGCACTACTTGCCGTTGACGCCGCGTTTGCAGCGGTTGTTTATGGTGAAGGAAACTGCAGAAAACATGAGTTGGCATAAGCGGGAACATACCGAAGGAGTGTTGGATCACCCATCTGATGGAGAAGCATGGAAGCACTTTGATCGAGAGTATCCAGATTTTGCTTCTGATCCGCGTAATGTTAGATTGGGTCTCTGCTCTGACGGTTTTACCCCATTCGGACTTTCAGGATCCCAGTATTCGTGTTGGCCTGTGATCGTCACCCCGTATAATCTACCGCCTTGGATGTGCATGAAGACTCCATATATGTTCCTCACCGTTATTATCCCAGGTCCGAACAATCCGAAAAGGAACATTGATGTTTATTTACAACCATTGATTGATGAGTTGAATCAGCTGTGGGAAGTAGGTTCCAACACGTACGATGTATCTAGAAAACAAAATTTCCAGATGCGGGCAGCACTTATGTGGACCATCAACGACTTTCCGGCCTATGGAATGTTATCTGGATGGAGCACGCATGGTCGTCTTTCATGTCCGTGTTGCATGGACGACACTAAGGCTTTCCGTTTGAAACACGGAGGCAAACCGTGCTTCTTCGATTGTCATCGACGATTCCTGCCGAAGGATCATCCGTACCGGAGGAACAAGAATGCTTTTCGTGCTGGCGTTGTGGAGAAGGGTGATCCACCGACAAGGTGGTGCGGAGCCACGATATGGGAGGAGGTTAGAGATTTACCAAGTGCTATTGAGCAGCCTGCTACGGGCTACAAGTGTGACGGATTTGGTCGCACTCATAACTGGACGAAGAGGAGTATATTCTGGGATCTGCCATACTGGAGCACCAATCTGATTAGACATAACCTTGATGTCATGCATATTGAGAAGAATGTGTTTGACAACATAATTAATACTGTAATGGACGTAAAGGGGAAGACGAAAGACAATCCTAAGGCTAGATTGGACTTGAAAGAAATATGTAGACGTCCTGCATTGCATTTGATAGAGGACGGGAATGGAAAGTTGAAGCAGCCTAAGGCAATTTTCTCACTGGAGAAGGAGGATAAAGTGAGGCTTTGTAGGTGGATTCAAGGTCTGAAATTTCCAGATGGGTATGTTTCAAACTTGAGAAGATGCGTCGACCTCAAGGAGAACAAACTGACAGGTATGAAGAGCCATGATTGTCACGTATTCATGGAGCGGTTAATTCCGATTGCATTTCGGGAATTCTTACCGCAGGCAGTTTGGGATCCATTGACGGAGCTTAGCATATTCTTCAGGGACCTTTGTTCTAAGAAATTGCTCGTTGATCGTCTAGAAAAGCAAGAGAAGGACATTGCGGTAACACTGTGCAAGCTAGAGAGGGTGTTTCCTCCTGGATTCTTCGACTCTATGGAGCATTTGCCGATTCATCTTTCCTACGAGGCACGTGTTGGTGGACCCGTCGAATATCGATGGATGTACCCGTTCGAGCGACATTTGAATCACCTAAAAAGAAAGGTAAAAAATAAGGCTCGGGTCGAGGGTTCTATTTGTGAAGCCTATATTCTCGAGGAGATTACAAATTTCTGCTCCTCCTATTTCAAACCTCATGTTGCTACGAATAGAACGAGGGCTCCGAGAAACGACGACGGATATCAAGAATTTAATGATGGAATACTGAAAGTATTCAATGCGTCCGGAAAGCCTTCGGGAAAAATGAAGAAGAGATATTTGAATGACGAAGAGCTAAGGGCTGCTCAGTTGTATGTATTACTCAATTGCGACGAGGATGAAGTGGAGAAGCTAGAAGGGTAAGTAAGGAATGATGAGTTTACGTCATCTCAATATAATAGTATAAGCTAATATTATTGTACTAATCGTTCTAATGCTTCGTTGTTTTCCAGCACATATAATGATGAGTTGAGGCTGGTTAGACCCTACCTAACAGACGAAGCATTAGAACAAGAAATGAGACGTCATTTTCCTTCTTGGTTGAGCGAATATGTAAGCAGTTCGGTAATATTTACTGGCCTCTTCTAATGCAACTGCGCAATAAATAACTTATTATCTCTTCTTTGATATTCAGGTCGATCGTCTAATTTCACCCGAGATTGAATTAATTAGAACTCTTGCCAAGGGACCAATTACTTTTGTTAAAACATGGCCAAGTTATTGTGTCAATGGCTTTCGGTTCAAGTCGACAAATGCTCCGATCAGAGACAGCTTCCTGGATCTTGATTCCACGAAGAACAGTTGTTTGTGTATCAAGTCTTCGAACTACAAAGACGTCGATCCAGGAAATGATTTTTTTGGCATCTTGCGAGAGATTGTGGAGTTGTCATATAATTATGGCAGAGAACCTGCAAATATCGTGTTGTTCAAGTGTGAATGGTTCGATCCGATTGAAAATCAAGGCTGGAAAATTGACAAGCATGGTCTTGTGGATATAAACTACAAGCGTAGATATCAAGGCTACGAACCGTTTGTCCTAGCAACTCAGGCTCAGCTCGTGTATTTTACAGCTTATCCGAGACGGGGAGCAACGAAGTCTGACTGGTGGGCAGTATGCAAGACTAAAGCTAGAGATACTTTTGATGTTGATGAAAAAGCTTACCAGGAGGACGAGCTACCTCCTGTAACCAATATTGTCGATGTGGACTCCACGGAAGTTACGCATTACACGACACATAATGTAGAAGATGTAGAATTATCCGAAGAGGAAGGCGAAGCCGACGAAGGTGAAGACGAAAGTGAAGATGAGGAGAAAGAGGAAGATGAGGTCGAGGAAGACGAACAAGATGATTATTCTGAAGATGATTGAGAGAGATATTATCTGGACTTAGATGTTTATTGTAGAATGTATCATCATATGTTACCTTGGTTATTATCTTTGTTGTACTGTCATATTTCTAGTCTCTATTATTTGTTGTACTGTCATATTTCTAGTCTCTATTATTTGTTGTACTGTCATATTTCTAGTCTCTATTATATCTTGTACTATCATATGCTGTTATCAGGTATGGCAGGTCGTCGCGGACATTTGCGAGGGCCACGAGGAGGTCGGGATCATCCGGTACTTCCTACAGGTACTGCTAGGGGACGGAGTTTGCCTTCGGTACCTCCTATTGGTACCGGCTCTGGATCCTCGTCGCCGATTACTCCTCCATATCGGACAGTAGCTGGGCCGGTTGGGACGACGTCACGTGGCATATCTCCTGGGACGAGTAGTTCCAGACCTGTTGAGAGGGCTCCCCCGTCTAGCGTTCCTGATGTTGATACGACGATGGAGACGGATGAGCAGATGGCCGAGGAGGATGCGCCGACGGCCGACCAGCATCATGAAGATGATGCGTGCGCACCTCCGGAGGAGGGGAGGACGGAGATCTGGGCCGACGGTACAAAGTAGGTATTTTGGTTTATTATTTTTTCTTTCTTTCTGTTTTTATCATAAATTAACTTTTTCATGAATATAATATGTATGTATAGATATCGTCCTTCAGGGGTACAGAGACGCCTAGGCGATATGCTGAGGCATAATTATGGTGGTCCCTGGATTAACTACTCTGATGCTCCAGACGAAAGGAAGAACTTCTGGTTTACGCGCTTCAAGGTTAAAATAGATTTGTTTTTAACATGAATCATTTAATTTATGCATATTATATATAACTGATAAATATTTGGTTTCGTACTGTTCTAGGATATGTTTTACTATCCGCCGCACCGGGCCGAGCAGATCGAGGGGATGTTTCCTTCCGTCGCTGCCAAGCTGATCCGCGACTCTATCAACGATCAGAAGGATCGTGATCGTGCCGGAAAGCCGATCCAAGGTTGGATCACCCCCGATCAGTGGAATGCGATGAAGGCTCGATTCAACGAGCCAAGGTACAAGGAGAAGTCGGAGAAGGCTAAGGCGGCTAGGCAACATGCCTCGAAGTGGTGCGGTGGGTCGATTCCGATGACGGAACATTTCCGTCGTCTGGTATGTCTTTCTCTTTTAGAAATATTATTTTAATGCAAATCCGATAAATTATTACTAAGATAATATATTTAATTACAGGTAAGGAAGGTCGGTAACGCCGACATGGTGACCGTCTTTCTGGCCACCCATCGGAAGGGCGGAGTCCTTATTGACGAGAGGGCCGAGCAGACCTATGTAAGTATTACAATACGTTATCTTAATTTAATACTTCGTGTCCATTTTAATATAACTTAGTAAATATGATGCAAATAAATATTCATGAAGTTAGTAAAAATAAGTACATTAATTAGAAATTAGAAATCATAGAGTACTATCCATACTTTCTAGGCCGAGTATAAGAGGCTGCGGGAACGGGCGGCTGCTAGTGCACCTGATGCAGGAGAGGCCGGTACTTCCTCGCAGCCCACTCAAGCTCCGTCGGAGGACGAGCTGTGGATGACCGCCGCTGGTGGCCTCCGTAGGGGTACGTACTACGGTACGGGATCCTATGGCGCCCTAGTTGCGACCCAGTCCTCTAGGACATCTCCTGCTAGTGTGCATGGTCCACAGCCGTCCCAGGAGTCTACCCGAGTCCACCAGATGATGGATTCTCTCCGTGACGACCTGCTACGACAGATCGAGCAGCAGTCTCAGCATCCTACGGACGATCCTGCGCTGCTAGCACGATTGGATGCGCTCGACCGCGGCATTATGGACCTCAGGGAGACGACTGAGAGGACAGAGCGCGTCGTTGGAGGGTTAGAGCGCACGGTGACGGAGTTGCAGACAGGACAGGTGACCATGGCCGAGAGGGTGAGATTGGCGCAGGATTCGATGGTCCAGAGCAGTGGTAGAATGTTATCTATCATGGATTCATACAACCAGCGACTTACAGCGTTGGAGCATGCTGGTACTCTGGGTGCGCCTTCATCGTCGTCGACTCCGCCGCCTCTACCGCCTTCTTCTTCGACACCGACTCCACCGACTGGCGCTCCATCTGTATCGATTTCACTTGCGGAGTATGAGGAGTTTTTACGCCTTCGTCAGGGCGGTGCCCCTCCTGCACCAGATCAGTAGTAGTCCTAGTTAGGACTATTTGTTTGTGTTTGTTTGATCATTTGTGACTGTTTGTTTGTGTTTGTATCATCGTATGTTTGTGACTTGGATATTTGTTGGTTGTTTAGACTTGGATGTTTGGATCCTATTTGTTGGATCCTATTCTATTTGTTGGTTGTGTGTAGACTTTGGTTATTTGGTTGTATCATCATACGTTTGTGACTTAGATATTTGTCGGTTCTCTGTGGGTATGTTCTTGCATATTTTGGGATGTTGAAGCATGCTAGATATGATACATTACAGTTTATGATTAGAGCAGAATGGAGTTCTTCCATTTATGGATTCACTGCAGCTTTTTGAATAGCTGCTAATGTATATGATACTCTGCCTGAAGGACATTCTGTGTTTATGGTTATTTTTTTAAACTGCAGGGAGAAAAGGACATTCTGTGTTTTATTTTTTTTATTTTTTTTGCAAATTTATCGACGTTTACCGACGATTACCGGCGTCTACCGACGCAACTTTGTGACGTTTACCGACGGTAAAGCTGCAAAAAATATCCAGGCTACCGACGTTTACCGACGATTATTGACGTCTTGCGACGTACTTTGCGACGTTTACCGACAGAAAAGCTGCAAAGAAAATGATCAAGAGTACCGACGTTTACCGACGTCATGATACGTCGGAGATACTTATACGTCGAAAACCGTCGGTAAAACGTCGGTAATAATCCCAGGACGGAGACCGACGTGTAGCGACTTTAGCCACGTCGCTACTGTACCGACGAAACGACAGAAGACGTCGGTAAAATACCGACGTATCAATACGTCGCTGATTGTCGGTACTTGCGACGTTCGGCGACGTTTAAAAGATCAGCGACTAAGAAAAAAGCGACAAGGCCTAAACGTCGGTAAATACGTCGGTAATTATATTTAGCGACGTATTTTGTTGTTTTAGCGACGTTTTTAGGCGTCGCTAAAACGATATATTTTGGTAGTGTTCAAAAACTTGGAGGAATTAATAAAAGAGGCAAAAACAAATGGAAGAGCCATTAAATAGGGTGAAAAACCCTAAGTTGGCTGCCATGGGCTGATTAGGGTTAGGGTTTGGCTACATGGTGTGGGCCTATGGGCTTTAAGGCTAGTTATTGATTTAAGTTTTAATCATAAGTCATGGCTTATGACTTAAATCTAACTTAAGTCAAATAACCATACCATGGGTCAACTCTAGTCTAACTAGGGTTACATGACCTAACCAAGTCCAAACACAACTAGGGTTAGCTTCTAGGTTAGCCTACCAAGGTCATTGCTAGTCAAAGTCAACCTAGTCAACCCTCATTCAAACAATTCCAAAATAAATTCTAAAAATTCCCATAAATTCAAATAAATTATAATAAATCCAAATAACCCTAAAAATGTCAAAAATACCCTAATCACATGGCTAGGCTCTAGGGTAGGCAGTCTCTACTGTTCACTAGCAAAACACTAAAAATCACAAGTCATGAATTTAAATAATTTAAAAATAATTAAAAATCACTAAAAATCATAATATGAAATAAATATCATTAAATAATAATTATAATTACAAAATTTCAAAATTATCCTCTTCTGAAAAACTGGGTGTTACAATCCTACCCACCTTATAAAAATTTCGTCCTCGAAATTAAGATGGTAGCAGGCCTTCTAGGTCAAACACCCCACAAACAAAGTCTCAAACATACCATCAGATAATCATATGCGTCTGTCCAAAATCATGATACTCAGAATCTTCGTCCTGCTTGTGAGCACGGCTACGATAATCACAGAGTCCTCGACTAAGGCACATACCTCTAGAATCATGGTATTTAAAATTTTCACATTGCCGCATGCTTGGCAGCAAAAACCTTAAATTCCTACACCCGAGAAATACGTCCTAAATCTGACTATATGTCCTCACTATGCCAGCTAAACACGACCATCAAAGATTCTCGATTCCATAACCAAGGTGACCTAGCCCATATGATTCATCTCAGAAGAAAATTAAACATAACACAAGAACAATATGACAGAATTAATAAATCAACAAGGAACAGAGGGAATCAAAATTTCAAGGCAGTTATAAGAGGCAATTGCGGAAAGGAAATCAAATAGAATAAAACCTGCAGCAAGATCTCTACTGGCCTGAGCATCCTTGACTGTCCTGCCGAAAGCTCGCTCCTGCTGGCCTCCCCTGGCCTGCTGTTGATGCTGCATGTACCTCTGTTGCTGAGTCGGTAAGGGTAATCCCGTCTGCTGGTCTACCGGAGCCCTAGCTCCTGCTCCCTGAACTGTCTGTCCCGATGACTCGGGACACTCTCTCAGACGATGATCGAATCCTCCGTAAAGCAAACATCTGCCCAGCCTCTTCCGGCATTCGTCCCAACCATGCCCTGGTCTCTTACAGAAGGGGCAAATAATAACTAGCTGTTGTTCTGGGGCCTGATGCTGCCTCTGTGGCTGCTGCGTCTGCTGAAAGGGTACACGGTCCTGAAACTGCCGCTGCTGAAGGTAGACCCTCGGCTGCTGATACTGCTGCTGGAACTGTTGCTGAAACTGCTGCTGAATCTGCAAACGGGGCACCTGCTGCTGAATCTGTAGGTGGGGCCACTTAGCCGGTCCCGCACTGCCACTAGCTCCCTGAGTATCTCGCATCCTCTTCTCCTTTAGCCCAAGATCGTCCTCCGCTGTCATGGCTCCTACCAGAATCTGTTCGAAAGTGGCATCACGGTCGCTCTTGGTATATGACTTGATCTCTCCGATCAAACCCCTGCGGAACCTCCTCGCCTTCCCGACCTCGGTAAGATCCTCGATGAATCTGCTCAAACGGCTGAACTCTCTAGCGTACTCCTCAACGGTCTGGTTTCCCTCAACCAAACTCTCGAACTGCGCCTCCAAAGCACAGAGTGTGGTATCGAGAAAGAATTTCTCCTTGAATAGTTTCTTGAACGCTGCCCAAGTCTAACCGGCTGTACCAATCCTCGGGTTCGTCTGGTACCAGGTACGGGCCAATTCCTGCATCTGACTAGCGGCTGCCTCGATCTGTAATCCTGCTGGTATCTGTGCCAATCGGAATATCTCCTCAATGTGCTCTATCCAATCGTCAGCGTATATAATGCCCTCTGTACCCTTAAAGTCTTGGGGTCCCATCTTCTTGAAGGAATGGATGTCTGGAGTCCTCGGCTGATATGGCTGCATCTGGCCTCCCTGTGGCTGAGCAGCCACCAGCTCCACTGTCGTCCTGACCAACTGGTGAGTATCTTGTATGCTCTGTCAGATATCAGCAGACTGGCTCTGCTGTATCTGCTGCTGAAACTCCATGAATCGCTGGAAGAGGGTAAACATATGAGCCGTATCTACTGTCCCTGAAGGTAACTGTTGCTGAGTCATATCTGGAATGACGGGAGAAGACCTCCGGACAGGTGGAGGTGCACTCCCAAAAGCTGCAGAAGCTCCTATATGAGCAGAAATAGGCGGTGCTGTGGTCCCAGCATCCACGATCAGACGAGGGGTGGTAGGCCTCTCACCAGCGTCTGCTGGGCCAGAGCGATGCGATCGTGTCTCAATCACCATCCTAGAGACAGATCAAACAAGGAATCAATACTGAGAGAGATAGAATCGATAATTCAAGGGAGGACAGTTATCCAAGGAAGCAAATTTTCAACAGGAATTTGGATGGCAGGAATCCAGTTAAGAGTTTTTCCTAATGTGATTGAGTACCTTAAAAATTTCCTAATCCTACTGCAGGCTGTAGTGGTACTCTAGTTCGAATACCACTACACAAACTCGACCTGCATAGGCCACCACTAAAAACGTGTCACGACCCGTACCCATCGTGAGGGTACGAGTACGTAACAGCGCCCAGCCTACGCCGCAGTGTCGGCGGTAGAACGCTGTTCTAGGTCATGAACTATAACTGACTAACATGAAAATACTCTCCAAAAGGAGGCCAACACAGAGGTACAACTCAATCACAATCTAGAGATAGAATATGGCACGATAAATAGATAAGAAAATCCTCATCTGAGGTACAACAGAAAAGAATAACAAGTCTCACCAACTACCAGTCTCAACATCTCTGAAAATATACATCTCTGAAAAATAAAGACAACAACTAAACATGAAAAGAAACAGTCTAAGCTGTCTACACTAAGCAAGGGTATCATCCTCAGCAGCTGCCTGAACCTCCCCAGGGGTCCAGGTCGCGAGTGTCATCTAGGCAAGCTCCATAGTAAGGGGTGCAGGGTTCCTTATCATCCTCTGTAAAATTTTTAACAGGTCCAGTCAGGACGGGAGCGAGCACAATACATCTCACGCAGATCATAACAGGTTAGAGAATATAAACATGTAAGAGAGTACGATATATGAAACTGAAAGAAAATACATGATGTAAACAGGAAGAGAACTGTAATAGAAATATCTACTATAAGTAGAGAGCTACCAGTGACTAGTGATTTAGAGTACAAAGTCGACATATGAACGGCTGGATTTGCACATGACTATACTAAAGAGGTGCATATGGCTATACTACTTTGGAATTGTTCACATGACTATTTATACTCCCCCATACCCCAATCAATACACAAGGATCCAAACAAGTTATGTTACGTACATGATTTTCACATGAAACCCATAAATGGGTGCACTTGAAATATACATGAAAGCTCATACATGAGTGCACATGAAGTTCACATGGGGCCCATGAACGGGTGCACATAAAATTCACATGAAAGCTAATAAATGAGTGCACATGCAACATAGGTTATACATGAGATACATGGGAAACACGATCGATTCATGAGAGCACATGAGAGTACACGAGCGAGCATGAATGAGCATGATGCACATAAGAAACATGAATAACATGAGAGCGAGGAATACATGATGTACATAAAACATATGACACAATGTATTCGATGCTCCCGAGGGGGATAACATCTCAATGTAGGGATCCATATAGAACCAATCCGTGATAATATCGTGACAGCATCAAATAAGGTAAACTAGAGCAGGAATATAATTCTAAGCAAGTTATAAAATGATCAGAGAATGTACTCGCCTGGTATCTGAATGTCTGAAGTAAATGTACTGTCCGAGATGAGGTACCTGACTCCTAGTTGGAGCAACACAAGTCAAGATGTATACAGGGGATGATAAATGTAATATACTATGCATTTGCATGTTGTCTAGGTCAAACTAGACTAAAGTCAACCTTGGTCAACTCCAGTCAATTATACTAGTCAAAGTTAGGTCAACCTAAACCAACAGGTCTCGCTAAGCCTAACCAGCCTATTCTAGCAGCACACATCACATCACAAGCTTTACAAGTCTAACAACACACAAATCACATGTGTATATATATATGCCACATATACATAAGCTATAATATAGGAATCTACAGAAGCCAATACAATCTATATTGGTAAATACATTGCTTCCACACATTATATACATATATTATACTAATTAATATAGTTATCATACACATATATATAGGCTACAATATATTACATTACACATAGGCTATTGTACTATCTATTCCATACATTATTATCACCCTATACTTTCATATTTTTATTAATCACCATTTACATACACTGTGTTAGACATTAGATATATATATATATATATATATATATATACATATATATACATATGGAGATAGAGAGGGGAACTAGGCATATGTGAGTGTGTGACAGTGAATACATGTGTGTGTGTGTTAGATCGGAATGTGTGTATAGGCTAAGGGAAGTTTTGTACAAAACAATTCAATATGAAGTTGCCACTCATTTCCAGGTTACATAACACAGTTGAATCATGACCTAAATTAGCCTACCTATCTCAGGAATCCAAGAATTAACATCTCAGTTTTACATTCTCAGTTATATGCATATGGGAGTGTGACTTAGTTCCCAGGAAATAGATGACAGAAGTATTATAGAGGGTGTAGTATACAGGGAATAATTAGGATAGGGTGTCCATTACATGTGTGTGTGTGAAAGTGTCAAGGGAAAAATTAGTTTGTATATTGATACTTGTGTGTGCCAATAGAAATAGTGGCATGGTAATGTATAACCTGGGAACAGGAAACAATGTGTGGAAAATCAGTTGCTAACATTTGTGTGTGGGCAATAGGAATAGGAAACAAAAATAGTGTAGAGTATATTATCCTGAAAACAGGAACAGTGAGTTGGAAAACTGGAACACATTGACAGTATAGAATCAAAACAGTGGCTAACAATGTGAAATCAGAGAGCTAACTATAGGTAACCAGTGAGGGATATCCTGGAATCAATGTGCTCAGGAATTTGAATATGAAGGCAGTGAAAAGTTCTCAGTTTTCGGAACTCAATGACAGTTTATTAACAACCTAATTTCGATTTCATTCGAAAACCTTCACATGATAACATCTACTAACATGGATTAACTAACAGTGAACTAACTCAAGGTACAGGAATAAATTTAGTTTTGAATAGGAAATGTAAAAAAAACAGAAATAGAGATTACACTAAGTATCAGTCACATATTTATCAGTCCAACAGTATCAAAATCCCATTCCTTGACAAAACCTAATCTAACTTGTGAAATCGAACTAATCAGAGATTAATACATATGTTACAATCAAATGATAATTGAACATCATTAAAAAAACCGATTTAGGTAATAGAAAGAACATTGACAGTTTATACCATCCAATCCATCCAATCCCCAACAATCAATTCACAGGTTTATCTAACATTCGAATTATACTCTAACCACAGACCAAACTTAACATGCCAACCAATCTAGCTGGTGCTAATATATGTGTCCAGGATCAGATATGACAAATTAAATCATTAATCAACAGTTTGAAATGGAATTTAAACACAGGAATTTAAAAATTGAATGCATGTATCAGTTAAAATGGGAATTTTGAAATTGAACAAACCAAACACATTAATGTTATAAACTAAGAGTTGGTAATTAATAAAGCATGTGTACACGTGTCTTGGGGTATCTTTGTGTCCAGGAAACTGGACACAAATCGTGTCAAATCAACAAAACATCCTAATATATAGAACCAGGCACAGCCGTGTCGTGCAGTGAGGACGAAACCTCGTGCTCGCGACATAGAGCTACTCGTGTCCCGTGCTTGTGCATAAGGGTTTGCCAGGGATAGGTCTAGGGTGTCATCACCCTGAATCGGGTTGGGGACGTGTCATGTCCAATCAACAAGGGCGTATCAGACGTAATTTCCTGACTGATACTGCGCAGTAAAATCCCAATGCGCGTGTTCGTGCTCCCTCGATACGACACGATCTCGTATCAAACTCGGGGGGTGCACTGGCAGTCGCTGGCCCCATCCTTACGCTAAATTGTAGCTGTCCACGTGGCATGTACAGTGAACACGAGGGGTACGTGAGCAGGGGACTGTGCACGTGCGTCGTGCAGTGAGTTCGTGTCCGATTCGGACACGGATACTACTCGAATCTGTGCTCAGTCTATATAAAACATGATGTACACATATAGATCTATCATTCCATGCAATTGTTCCACAAAAATTAGAAATAAATTCCTCACAGACATTTCATCAAACACATGCACACTTTACATGATACGTGTCCGATACGGACACGTATTGGACACGAATCCTAACAATGCCTATACCAACAGAGAGAGGGCACCTAGGGCTTCCAAATCATGCAAAGAAAACGAAATTCTATGGAAGGAATAGGAAGTTACCTATATATGCAATTTGTATAAAAAAGCTTCAAAATGGGGTGGTTCTTCTTGCTAGCTAGCTCCTCCAAATTGCCCCAAGGCTAGGATTATCCTCCATGAACAGCAAGAGGGAGACAATTAGAATCTAATGCAAGTGGTTTGAGCCAAAAAGGAGTTAAAATGGGAAAGTTATGGATTGGGGAAGATGGCTCTTACCTCTTTCTTCAAAAACTTGGAGGAATTAATAAAAGAGGCAAGAACAAATGGAAGAGCCATTAAATAGGGTGGAAAACCCTAAGTTGGCTGCCATGGGCTGATTAGGGTTAGGGTTTGGCTACATGGTGTGGGCCTATGGGCTTTAAGGCTAGTTATTGATTTAAGTTTTAATCACAAGTCATGGCTTATGACTTAAATCTAACTTACGTCAAACAACCATACCATGGGTCAACTCTAGTCTAACTAGGGTTACATGACCTAAATAAGTCCAAACACAACTAGGGTTAGCTTCTAGGTTAGCCTACCAAGGTCATTGCTAGTCAAAGTCAACCTAGTCAACCCTCATTCAAACAATTCCAAAATAAATTCTAAAAATTCCCATAAATTCAAATAAATTATAATAAATCCAAATAACCCTAAAAATGTTAAAAATACCCTAATCACATGGTTAGACTTTAGGGTAGGCAGTCTCTACTGTTTACTAGCAAAATACCAAAAATCACAAGTCATGAATTTAAATAATTTAAAAATAATTAAAAATCACTAAAAATCATAATATAAAATAAATATCATTAAATAATAATTATAATTACAAAATTTCAAAATTACCCTCTTCTGGAAAACTAGGTGTTACAGTTCCCACATATTGGTTATTCATATTTTAGCTTAATGTTGCATTCGATTAGGCTTTATGATGTAGAAATGAGATTTTGACATTGGGTTTGGTTTTGAATTTGCTATTGAACCTGAGATTATTCCATTCCCTATTTTGAATGATGTTCTCACTGATTAATATTCTCCCACATGTTGTAGTTCATATTTAGCTAAGTTTTTCAATTCGAAATTGGGTTTTGGTCTGTGAATAAGAATTAAACTGAATTAGAATGGCCATTTAATGTGAATCCTCATGCATGTAATAGTGTCTTTTTGTGTTTAAATTCGAATGATGGGTTGGAGTATCATTTTTCTATCAACTATTCATGTAAACTGTCAATGCTGAATTCATTTTTAAAATCTGAGATTGTTTTCCTTAGCTAAACCTGAGAATAAAGTCTCTGGATATCCTGAATGATTCTTCCCTGTTTTTCCCTCTTTAATTTAACTGAGATTTGAATGAATGATTCATTCATTGGACTGATTCCCTGTTCACCATTTTCTAGATTTCCTAAGTGATGTTTGTTTCATATAACTATTGAACAATAGTTAAACTGATTTCATTGATTTCCAATTCCCTTCCTTTTGAAATACTTAACTGAGTTAAATGGTTAAATTCTTTAACCTGAGATTATATTTTCCTGTCAAATGTTTTCAATCCTAAAACCTGTGATTAAACAATTTGAACTGTAACCTGGACTGTTTCCCTTAAACTTCGCTGATATAAGTACCACTGATTTTTCTGTTTTCTATTGCTTCATTCACTGTACACAGGTGCACACCATGTACTGATTTTATATTGATATAGCCACTGTTTTACATTGCCTAACACTGTTACTTCCTATTTCAGTTTACAATGTTTGTATTGCCTTGTTTTCCAGTGACACACTCTTGTATCTCTCATAACACACACACCACCACATTCCCTTCCCATTCCCTATATGTATATATATTAAGATGTATTATATAATGTGTGATACCATATGATATAAAATGGATATATATAATGTATGTGTGGTATACATATAGTAGTCTATTGCCCATGTGTACTTCTATATTAGATTGAATAATATCAATATGTGTATCCTATAATTAGATGTATTTGACTTGTGTTATGTGTTATGGTTTGGTTCATAGGCATGGTATAGCCTATAGCCTATGGGTGTGGCTTAAATGATTAGTATAGAGTTTAGATTAGTCTTGTGCAGTCTTGTTAGACCTAGAATAGACTAGTTAGACTAGTATAGACTTGTTTGACTTAGGTTGACTAGATTGACCTAGTTTGACTTCTAGGGTTGACCAGAGTTGACCAAGAGTTGACTTTGGCCTAGATTGACCTAGATTCATGTAGAATGCATTGATTTGCATCTTATTATCATTTTAGACTCATAGTGACTTGTACTGTTCTATAGGAGACAGACACCACTCCTCGGACAGTAGATATTCCTCAGATTCTCAGGATACAGGTGAGTACATTCTCTGATCATTTCATATCTTGTTTAGTATTATATTCCTGCTTTAGATTACTTTACATGATGCTGACACGTTGGTAACACGGATTAGTACTATATGGATCTTGTTGTGCGATGTTATCCCCGTAGCGGATACATCGGGTATTCGTATTCGTGTACTTTATCGGAAACATCATGTACTCCTTGTATTCGTTATATTCGTGTACGAAATATATGAATCGTGTATAATCATGTATTCACATGACCTTCGTGTACAATAACATAACTTAGCTAGATCCTTGTATATTGATTGGGGCGGGGGAGTAGAAGTGGTTATGTATTCAATCCAGTAGATTACTCGTGTACAAACCTCTGTAGATTACTCATGTACAACATCGTACCGTTTACATAACCATCTTGTGCTCTAAATCACTAGCACTGTTAGTTCTCTATATACTGTAGCTATTTACTTACAGTCTCTCTCTCTTATTATGTTATTTCTTCAGTTTCCTGTATCTTACTCTCTAGCATGTTTATATTTTCTAACCTGTTATGATTTTGTTGAGATGTACTGTACTCGCTCCCGTCCTGACTGGACCTGTTGAAAATTTTACAGTGAATGATGAGGCTCTGGTGTCTACCCACTATGGTGCAGCGTTAGACACTTGTAACTTGGACCCACTAGCAGTTGATGTCACTCCCCTAGATTAGGATGTCTTTATTATCTTTTTTGGATTACTGTATTGAGATTCTAAGATGTTATTTGGGATATGTATTTTTATTTAGACACTTAGACTTCTAGATTGTATCTTTGTGTTTCTATTCTGGTTATCTATCTATCAATCTATCTTTTCATGCTCTATCTTAGATGTGATTGAGACTGTATCTACTATGTCACCTCCATTCGGAGAGTATATATTGTACATGTACCTTTATATTGTTAGATGTTTGACCTACGATAGCGTTCTACCGTCGATACTGAGGCGTAGGCTGGACGTTGTTATGTGCTCGTACCCTTACAGTGGGTGCGGGTCGTGACACGTTTTTAGTGGTGGCCCATGCAGGTCAAGTTTATGTAGTGGTATTCAAACTAGAGTATCACTACAGCCTGTAATAGGATTAGGATATATTTTTGAAGGTACTCAATCACAGTTAGGATTCCTTGAGAGATTCCTGGGACGACCCTTGAGAATCTTATTTAAACTTCAATTTGAATCATTTCCCTTGTTTGTTGCTCTCACTCCTTGATTATTGAATTTGATTTTGTTGGATCGTTGTTGATTTTGATTTTCCTATCGAGATGAATTTTATGGCCTGAGTTACGGTATTTTCTGATGACATATGGTGACGGGAATACAGGGATGGTAATACGTCTACTTGATTATGGAACATGTAGTTTATCGCAGCCATATTAGCTGGCGTGGCAGAAACGTAGAGACCTGACTTCGGATGTACGTATCTTGGTTATGAGATTTTGAATTTCTCGCAGCTATACTAGTCGGCATAGAGAAAATTCCAGACGACATAATTATAGAGGTGCATGCCCCAGTTATGGAATTTATCGTTTATCGCAGCCTTACTTACTGGCATGGCGAGAACTCTGAGTAACATGATTTTGGACAGACACATATGATTATCAGATTGTATCTTGAGAAGATTTTTAAACATATCATCTCTATCGTACCATTCTGTTGTTATAAATTGTACCCCATCATCAAATAACTTAGGAGTAAGAGTAACTTAGCTGTTATTATAAACCTAGTGTAACTTCTTGCTATAAAATTCTTCCTAATACAATGAATCAATGATTTTTACTAGACCTTAACTTGGATTTGATATTATAACTCTGGTTTCAAAATGGTTCCTTCTTTTAAATAGATAAGCAGAATAGATTTTAACATTATTTTCTTCTTGTCATTATTTCTTGTATTACCTTAATATATATATATATATTTTATATATATATATATATATATATATATATATATATATATATATATATATATAGTGGACACAGATGCTTCCCTGACACGTGTGCATGCTACACTTGATTACCAACCTATCTAAATGCATATTAATATGTTGATGTTAATTTCTCAAAATCCCAATAATTCTAATATAGGACAGTATCAGTGACTAGTTCTCCGTTTCCCAGATTAACTTCGTAAATTAAATTTAAATTTCATGTTATTAGTTGTTGTTTACATTACTGCACATGTATGTTACATACAGGGTTTCAAGTCTTAAAGAAAATTGGTTGAGTTTTGTGTTGAATTTGTCAAACCAGAGACTATGTACATATTAACCCTTTAAGCCTGAATTCTAAGTGATTAGTCAATTTGCAGTTTTTTTAATGTAATGTTTTGAGCCGTATACATTGTTGTATGTAGGGATATAATATTAGGTTTGATACTCTTACATGTTAGGTTGTGGTTATAGTAAACGTTGGGTTGGTTTTGATGTTCGAATTTCTCCAAAATCCTGAAAACTGAATACATGTTAACATTTTTACATTGCTTTCAAATGTGTAGTTCAATTTTAGATCTAATATGTAATGTTGAGCTAAACTGAAAGATCGAACCCTTTATTTCAAGTTTTAACCCATGTACACTTGACACTCTACACTAATGTTCACAACTGCCATGAAAACCTAACCCTTCATCTCTATGTTATGTTCATATAGCTATATAGATAAATATATATATATATATAATTCTGTATACATATTATAATGTATGTAGAAGCATAATTAAATCTCTACCTCTCTATACATATAGATACATATATATATGGTTAGCCATGCATGTTATGTGTAAATAGCTTGTGCCTTATAGACTGCTTAACCAATATGCTATGAATAGTGTAACTTGATAGCTATAGTTGAGACCCAAATCCTCCTATACACTTTTATGTATATTTCACACAAACCACATAACCCTTACATAATGCTAGCTTTTCCCTCTCTAACACACTCTCTATATATATATCGTGATTGGATTTCAATGCTATTGATTTTCGTTCCTTAAACTTTTGATTTTGATTTTTTTTAGTACCCTTTTATATTTTATTTTATTTTTGATAATTATCAGTTTTCAGATAGGATGGTAGACTGCCGTACAGCCTTGATGATTGTTGTTTTATTTTATCCTTTCCAGTATGGCACCCATGACCCGAGCCCGTCGCCTGAGAGCAGCTGCAGCTACTGAGAGTGTGCTTCCACCTCCTATTGTTCAGGAGGTAGTGATCCCTCTATCTGATCAGGGGGTGGTGGCACCTCCTGCCATTGAGGAGATGGTGGTAGCCTCGCCAGAGAGTCTTCCTTCATCTTCTGTCGTTCAGGAGAGAGCTGCAGATTTGCCTAAGACCGAGAGCCTTTCCCCACCCCTTGAGATGGTACCTCATACGGTACTACCCGGAGGTTTGTTACTTGACGCAGCCCAGGTGTTTGAATATTTCCAAGAAAGGATGTTGGAGTCACAGAGAGTTCATGATGAGGCCATGAGGGAGCAATACCAGAGGTTGCTACGTCTGCGGGACTCTGTGCTTCCAGGAAGAGAGCCTAGCTCCAAGAGGGCGAGGAGCAGTACCCAGTCCTACCCAGAGCTTGAGGAGTACCCATATATCCAGCCTATATCATCATACCCAGCCCAGTCTCCTGTTCAGCAGAGGCCAGCTGAGCCAGAGCCTATCTGTACCTACTGTAAGAAGTCTGGGCACAAGTGGAACTTCTATAGAAAGAGACTAGGATTGTGCCTATTCTGTGGGTTAGCTGTACACTGGATGCAGCTCTGTCCTGATATACCTGCCCCAACCAGGGCTCTACTTCCAGGAAGGAGTTCTAGTTCTCAGACCTAGCTGGAGGTGAGTTTTGACCTAACCTTAGTATCCCTTTTTGAGAATATTTGATGCATCCCTTGCTTGTATGTTTTGATACCTTGTGATTGCCTAGTACTGTAGCATAGTTGGTGTAACTAGATGAGATCCCAGACTGATATTACATGCCATGACCCCATATGTTACACTTTCCAACTGTATGATTTAAATAGGTTTCTGAGACTATGATTGCTGGGGGCATAACCTAGAAGGAGTACGATCACCTTAAATTTCGAGGACGAAATTATTTTAAGGAAGGTAGATTTGTCACTACCACTTTTCTAGCTTGAGGGTATTTTGGTCATTTTTTAAATTTTGGAATTATTTGGAATTATTAGTATTAATTATAATTATTAGAATTTTTAAGTGATTTTTAGTATTTTTGATTTGGTGCTATTCTAGGCTTTGACTAGTGTTGACTTAGGAGACTGTCCTAGAGACTAACCTAGGTCATGACTATTTGGTTAGGTTATGGAACCCTAGCTTGACCTAAGTTAGTGACTTTTAACCCATTAGAATTATTTTGGAGAAATTAGGATTTGAATTGATTAAGGAATGGCTTGTGATTTCACAAGTCATGACTTGTGACCTTAGCCTTAAAAGCCCAACCCAACACCATGTAACCTAGTGAACCCTAGCCCATTCCAACCCATGGCCGACCACTAGCCTAGGGATTCCATCTATTTAATCCCCTCCTAGAAATTAGGGTTAGCCTCCATTAGCAATATTGCAAGTTTGGAAAGAGGTGAATCTCCATCTTCTTTAATTCGTAGAAATTCTATTTTAATTCATTTTTTCCCCAAACCAATTGCAATAGGACCTAAAATTATTGTATTTGCTGTTGGTATTGAGAAATTTCAGGGAAGAAACAATTTGGGAAAGTTTTGGTGGTTTGAGGATCCTCTCATTTGGGGCTTTTTGTTACATTGCAAATCCCTAGGTAATATTCTAATCCCTTCCATAAAATACTATTTTTATATCATATCTAGGAAGCCCTAGGCCTACCCTAGCTGTAGGTGTAGCTAACCCTAGGTTTTGAGTCCTATACGTGTCCGTATCGTACACGTATCAGTCTATGTGTTTAAGTGTTTGATGAAATGCCCCAAAGGGCATTTCGATTTATTTTTAGGAAACTATTTGAATAGAAAATTAGGTTTTAACCTTGCTTATAGGTTTTTAGTGTCCTGGTAGGATTTTCATGTCACGTCATGTCGGATTGTGGACACGAACACACGGGCACGCGCGCGCGCGGGGGAACTGTAGCTCCCCTGCTACTCGGGTGCGTTTGCGCAGCGGACACGCCACCTCGACATGAAATATTTGACACACACTAAGGGGCGACCACTGACATCATGTGTGTCAAGTGACACGACCCCTCGTGTCGTGTCGGACACGGATTCGTGCGTGCACTGTGCGTGTATCACTGTTCATTTGGTTCACTATTTTGTTACAGTTTTAATATGTTTTAATTGTGTTTTAACTTGCTAATTCGATCCTAATTATAATGTATAAACTATGTTATATTAGATTTACATGTTAGTTTAGTTTTGATGTGGGAAATTGGTCGAATTGGGTTAATTCCAGGAACACTGATACGGGTGACTGATACTTAGTATTTTTTCATTCCTAAACATTTTAATTTCCAGTTTTAGTAATGTTTCACTGTTAAATTTGTTCCCACATATTGGTTGTTCATATTTTAGCTTAATGTTGCATTCGATTAGGCTTTATGATGTAGAAATGAGATTTTGACATTGGGTTTGGTTTTGAATTTGCTATTGAACCTGAGATTATTCCATTCCCTGTTTTGAATGATGTTCTCACTGATTAATATTCTCCCACATGTTGTAGTTCATATTTAGCTAAGTTTTTCAATTCGAAATTGGGTTTTGGTCTGTGAATAAGAATTAGACATATGTGATGGTTTTGAATGTTATTGAACTAATTGTTAAAAACCTGAGATTGGTTAAACTGAATTAGAATGGCCATTTAATGTGAATCCTCATGCATGTATTAGTGTCTTTTTGTGTTTAAATTTGAATGATAGGTTGGAGTATCATTTTTCTATCAACTGTTCATGTAAACTGTCAATGCTGAATTCATTTTTAAAATCTGAGATTGCTTTCCTTAGCTAAACCTGAGAATGAAGTCTCTGGATATCCTGAATGATTCTTTCCTGTTTTTCCCTCTTTAATTTAACTGAGATTTGAATGAATGATTCATTCATTGGACTGATTCCCTGTTCACCATTTTCCAGATTTCCTAAGTGATGTTTGTTTCATATAACTATTGAACTATAGTTAAACTGATTTCATTGATTTCTAATTCCCTTCCTTTTGAAATACTTAACTGAGTTAAATGGTTAAATTCTTTAACCTGAGATTATATTTTCCTGTCAAATGTTTTCAATCCCAAAACCTGTGATTAAACCATTTGAACTGTAACCTGGACTGTTTCCCTTAAACTTTACTGATATAAGTACCACTGATTTTCCTGTTTTCTATTGCTTCATTCACTGTACACAGGTGCAAACCATGTACTGATTTTATATTGATATAGCCACTGTTTTACATTGTCTAACACTGTTACTTCCCATTCCAGTTTACACAGTTTGTATTGCCTTGTTTTCCAGTGACACACTCTTGTATCTCTCATAACACACACACCACCACATTCCCTTCCCATTCCCTATATGTATATATATTAAGATGTATTATATAATGTGTGATACCATATGATATAATATGGATATATATAATGTATGTGTGGTATAAATATAGTAGTCTATTGCCCATGTGTACTTCTATATTAGATTGAATAATATCAATATATGTATCCTATAATTAGATGTATTTGACTTGTGTTATGGTTTGGTTCATAGGCATGGTATAGCCTATAGCCTATGGGTGTGGCTTAAATGCCTAGTATAGAGTCTTGATTAGTCTTGTGCAGTCTTGTTAGACCTAGAATAGACTAGTTAGACTAGTATAGACTTATTTGACTTAGGTTGACTAGATTGACCTAGTTTGACTTCTAGGGATGACCAAGAGTTGACTTTGGCCTAGATTGACCTAGATTCATGTAGAATGCATTGACTTTCATCTTATTATCATTTTAGACTCATAGTGACTTGTACTGTTCTATAGGAGACAGACACCACTCCTCGGACAGTAGATATTCCTCAGATTCTCAGGATACAGGTGAGTACATTCTCTGATTATTTCATATCTTGTTTAAGATTATATTTCTGCTTTAGATTACTTTACATGATGCTGACACGTTGGTAACACGGATTAGTACTATATGGATCTTGTTGTGCGATGTTATCCCCTTAGCGGATACATCGGGTATTCGTGTTCGTGTACTTTATCGGGAACATCGTGTACTCCTTGTATTCGTGATATTCGTGTACGAAACGTATGAATCGTGTATAATCATGTATTCACATGACCTTCGTGTACAATAACATAACTTAGCTAGATCCTTGTGTATTGATTGGGGCGGGGGAGTAGAAGTGGTTATGTATTCAATCCAGTAGATTACTCGTGTACAAACCTCTGTAGATTACTCGTGTACAATATCGTGCCGTTTACATAACCATCTTATGCTCTGAATCACTAGCACTGTTAGTTCTCTATATACTGTAGCTATTTACTTACAATCTCTCTCTTTTATCATATTATTTCTTCAATTTCCTGTATCTTACTCTCTAGTATGTTTATATTTCCTAACCTGTTATGATTTTGTTGAGATGTACTGTACTCGCTCCCGTCCTGACTGGACCTGTTGAAAATTTTACAGTGAATGATGAGGCTCTGGTGTCTACCCACTATGGTGCAGCGTTAGACACTTGTGACTTGGACCCACTAGCAGTTGATGACACTCCCCTAGATTAGGATGTCTTTATTATCTTTCCTGGATTACTGTATTGAGATTCTGAGATGTTATTTGGGATATGCATTTTTATTTAGACACTTAGACTTCTGGATTGTTTCTCTGTGTTTCCATTCTGGTTATCTATCTATCAATCTATCTTTTCATGCTCTACCTTAGATGTAATTGAGACTGTATCTGCTATATCACCTCCATTTGGAGAGTATATACTGTGCATGTACCTTTATATTGTTAGATGTTTGACCTAGGACAGCGTTCTACCGCCGACACTATGGCGTAGGCTGGGCGTTGTTACGTGCTCGTACCCTTACAGTGGGTACGGGTCGTGACAATGATGAAAGTCCCCTCCCACTTGGGCTCGAACTTTCTTGGTGTCTTGTGAGTCAACACCATCGGCCTCCTGACTGCCAGAACCAGGTCGCATACTTGGAAAGACCTCTGCTTGACCTTCTTGTTGAAAGCCTGTGATATACGGGCTTGATAGAGTTAGATGCATTGTTGGGCTAGGAGACGTTTTTCGTCAAGTGCCTCCAATTCTCGCAGACGGCGACGTTGATTGTCTTCCTCCGTGAGTTGATTTGTGATCGCTACACGGAGTGAGGGTATCTGGATTTCGAGAGGCAGTACCGCTTCGCTCACGTAGACCAGGGAGAATGGTGTGTTGCCCGTCGGGGTCCGTACCGTTGTGCGGTAGGTCCAAAGGCATTCGTCGAGCTTTTCGTCCCAGTCGCGTTTGTTGGATGACATGACCTTTTTGAGTAGCTTGACGATAGTCTTGTTAAACGCCTCGGCCAATCCGTTTGCTGCTGGATTGTAGGCGGTTGTTGCCACGTTTTGAATGCGATTCTTGTCACATAATCTGTTGAAAACATGGCTGATGAACTGAGGACCGTTATCGTGGATAATCCTCCGAGGTATCCCGAAATGATAGATGACATGGTGCTTGATGAAGCTGATCACCCTAGAGCTCTTCACTTTCGCAAGTGGAACTGCTTCTGCCCATTTGGAGTGATGGCTAAGGTGAAGCGGTGTCCCCTTGATGAAGGAGGGGTGATTGGTCATACAATATCCATACCCCAAGCTTCGAAGGGCCAGGAGGCGACCGTAGGATGTAATGGTTCTGACGGTGTATGGATGAAATCAACGTGAACATGGCACATATGGCACTTTTTAGCATAGTCGACAACGTCGGCTGCCATGGTTGACCAGTAGTAGGCCATGCATCGCAGTCGATCCTGCAACTTAGGGCCAGGTTGATGGGCCCCACAGGTTCCATCGTGAGCTTCTCGAAGGGCTTTGACTGCTTCTTCGTTGGATAAACATCGAAGGAGAAGTCCATCGTAGGAGCGTCGGTACAGCATTTTAGTGGCTGTATCATAATAGAATCGAAGGGAACGCCTCCTGACCGAGACGGCTTCTTTCGGGTCCTCTGGGAGAATTCCGTAGACAGCGATGTCGATGAACGGGAATCTCCAGTCTCGGACATTAACACCAGTGTTTGTTGACATGGCATAGGCTATTTGTGAGCAAAGGTTGTTTTTAGGACAGACCAAGTCTCGACCAACTACCGTGACGTAGTGTTGAGTCCCGAGGGGTGCTGCCAATGAGGTTGCGAGGCCAGCCAGAGCGTCAGCCTCTAGATTTTGTAAACGAGGTACATGTTCGATGAAGAACTTGGTGAAGGTTGAAATGATGTTCAATACAACTTTATGGTAAAGAACCAGATCTTCATGGCGAACTTTGTATTACCCTCTGACCTGGTTAACGACGAGTTTTGAGTCGCCGTAGGCTTCCAGATGATCCACTCCCAGCTGTTGCCCCAGCTGGAGTCCCATGATGAGAGCGTTGTGCTCGGCAACATTGTTGGAGCACGGCTTCAAAAAGGAGTAGGCACGCTGGATGACCAGCTGATTGGGGGAGACTAGGACTACCCCCACACCTGCGATGATTTGGTCTTTGGGGCCTGTTCTTGACGCGCCGTCGAAAAACATTCGCCAGACGGAGCTTTCTTCGGTGACGTTTGATTCTTGGACCTCATCCGGGATGTCTTCATAGAGTCTGGAGGACTCTGGGATGGGGTGTGCAGCTAAAAAGTCGGCCAGAGCCTGACCTTTGACGGCTTTTTGTGGAACGAACACCATGTTGTATGGCGTTACCAGGATTGCCCATATAGCTAGCCGGGAGTTTAATGACCCTGGCTTCGTCATGAGAACTCTGAGTGGATTGACTCGGGAGATGACATGAATTGTCTGGCCCGAGACATAATGGCGAGTCTTCTGGATGGCAAATACCAAAGCCAAACACTCTTTTTCAACGAGGTTGTACCGGTGTTTGGCCCCGATCAATGTTCTACTGAGGTAGTAGATAGCTTGCTCATAGCCTGTATCACTGTTCTGAGCAAGCAGAGCGTCGAGGGAATGATCCATGGCACGGACGTAGAGGAGAAATAGTTTGCCGGCGACGGGTGCCACCAGGACTGGTGGGCTCGTCAAGTAAGCCTTGATATCGTCGAAAGCTTTTTGGCATTCCTCTGTCCAGACGTAATAGACTCCCTTCTTCATGAGCTGGATGAAAGGTTGACATTTTTCGGAAAGGTTTGCTATAAACCTCCGGATGTATGCCAGACGCCCCTGCAGGCCTCGAAGTTCTCGGAGGTTCTTCGGAGGGTCCATGTCAAGTATGGCTTTAGTCTTCTCGGGATCGACATGAATGCCTTTCGCCGTGATAATGAAGCCTAAGAACTTTTCGCTAGAAACCCCAAGAAAGGATTTAGCGGGGTTCATCTTGAGTTGATGCGCTCGCATGAGATCGAAGACTGTCTTAAGGTCTTGTAGGTGATCTCCTTTGAGACGGCTCTTGACTGCAATGTCATCAACACAGCATTCGACTGTCTTACGAAGATGCTGACGGAAGATGGTGCTCATAGCTCGTTGGTATGTCGCACCAGCGTTCTTTAAGCCGAAGGGCATCACTGTGTAGCAGAAGACCCCCTTCGGAGTCCTGAATGACGTGTATTTTGCGTCATCGGGGAACATCTTGATCTGGTTGTAGCCCGAATACCCGTCCATGAATGACATGCGTTCGAAGCCACATGTGTTGTCGATCATCACGTTGGTGATTGGAAGTGGGAATTCGTCCTTCGGGCAAGCAGTGTTGAGATCCCTGAAGTCGATACAGACTCGTATCTTTCCATCGTACGGCGTCAGTGTTTGTGGTTTATATTTAGGAGGATAAACCACTTTGTTCCATTTAAGGGGATAAGGTTGGAGGATCCCCATCTTCTGGCGCTCCTCTTGTCTGTTCTTGGACTCAAAGCGCTTGCGCAAGTCCCTGATCATCTCGACCACGTCTTCCGTGGAGCTGGGAGTCGGGGAAGGTGGTACAGCATGGAGTTGAGCATTTGACGGCTCCGACGTCCGAGGTGCTTCGCGGTGATCCGTATCCAAGGATACCTATTGAAGGGGTACACTTGATTATCCATTGGCCCCTGGGTCAGGACCGGCAGAAGGTGCCCTGGCCAAAGCTGACCGTATCTCAAATACTGCTTGAGTCAGTGTTTGCATGGAGGCGGAGAGGGTTTTGAGTCCTTCCTCCAGGATATCCATGCGCTGGACGAGGTCTGTTGGCGGCGCATCTGGTTCGGTATCACCCCCAGTCATGTATACTGTCATGACACAGCTGGAGTCGGATGGATCAGTTGAGGCTTCGCTTTCGGGCTCGCTCTCTTGTAGGAGAGAAACTTCCCCTGGTACTTCGTCCTGGTTACCCCCAGCTATGTTTTGGAGGGCACCCTCGTCTTCGGGAGAAGTATCCTGCGAGGGCCTGATTACCTCCAGTCCTGTCTTGGAGGACTTCTTCGTCTTCGAGACGCAGGTCCACAGGGGCCAGACTACCCCCAGCTGTGTCCGGGAGGCTGACTTCATCTCCAGGATGAAGATCCACCCCAGCTGTGCTCTGGAGGGCATCTTCGTCTTCAGAAGGAGGATCGACAAGGGCCTGACTACCCCCAGCTTCCTCCAGGATCTTATTTCTCCCCCGAGTGCCTTCGAATACTCCAGAGGATAGAACAGTTGCTTGGTTCTCCTCGGCTGACTCTTGGACGAGGACGAGGAATGACCAGTCGCCTTTCGGATTGACGAGGAATTAAAGATCACGTTGCATGAAGCAACCTCTGGTTTCTCTTTAATTGACACATTCTTTCCGAGGCGACGTCGGAGAGGTATTGATGATTGCAGCCGCTGGAATACCGACTGCCTTGGAGGCAGGACTGCTATTTTGCAACAACAGTTGATGGTGACTACAGCACAGGTGTGCCCTGTGAGGGGTGCATTATGCTTGTCAGTCGACTCTTCTGACCAGCGTTTGTGAGTGATCACGTTACACAGATCGTTGGAGGAGAGTGCCACCTTCTCACCCCCATCAGGCGCATGGCAAGGCCAAGCGCCGGGGTGGTCAAGTGAATGATGTGCCCCCTGATCCAACACCAAACAGGTACTCAGATCAGTAGTAGGGGAACAACATTTACAGTGACTTGAACGAACCTCAAATGCACAACCAGAGGTGGCGCGGGAGTTCAAGACCACAGGGTTTGCCTTGCTCGGCTCGGTTGCAAACGCAACAGATGCGCCCAAGTGAGACAAGTACTTTGAAGTTCGACTCTTTTTTGGCACAGAAGCACCCGAGTCGACCTTGTACAGCTTACCATCAGCAACGCACATGATTGTGAGCGCATGCTTCTGGTTTGCTGCCGGCATTGTACGTTTGAGGCGCATGGCCCGTGCTGCCTTGGACTTTTTCGTACTAGCCCGCTGGGATGCATAGTACTCAGAGTCCAAATTCTTTTCGCTACTACAGCGAGTGAGTCTGTCAAAGACAGAGACCTTCTGTGGTGCATCAGAGGTGATGCGCGGGACATTAGCTGCGCCCCTGCTCCGTCGACGTATCTTTCTCGCCTGAGAGGGAGATGGCTGAGGAATATGGTCAGCCCCACGTTTCCCCGAAAGATGTACTGCACCGGTAGGCACATCTTGGTTGCTGAGGACGTCAGCAGGAAGGGAAAGCTGCATTGGCACATCCCCTTCGCTGGTGGTGCCAGAGGCGTCGACCTTGCGCACCCAGACTTGGCGAGTCTTCTTCGGCTTCGGCAGCCGCTTCGAATGACTCGCACTGCCTTCAGAGATGAACTCCTCATACGCCTGTTGATTGAGGCGTACGACCAGCGTCTTATGGGAGGAGCCCACCTTCACGTCGTCGGTTTGTGACACATCTTTCTCGGTGCAGGAGAAAGAGGTCCCCAGCAGAGTCGCCAGCTTATTTGCCATTAAAATCTTTTGATGTAATTTCAATACAAACAGAACAGTGTTAGAATGTAGGACTTAGACGTAGTCCTAGGAGTACACTTTTGTTTATCTGGGTCCCTTGTGTCGATGGAGCGAGTGGTAATACGTTGACTCCGTTGACGATCTGACGACGGTTCTCGGTTCTCTGAAGATCTGGGTTGCTCTAGGTACAGGAGCTTACGGAGAGGAAGAATACGTTGAGTGTCTGTACCTGTCTCTCTCTATATGTTGCTGGTGGTTGTACGATGTGTCTCTGTTTGTGTGTGTGTGTGAGAAGGAGATGATCCCTCTATTTATAGTTGTGCAGGCTGGCTGTTTATAGCGCATATGTAGGATGCGCTTGTACGCTGGGGACGCCACGTGGTAGTTGCTGATTGAGGCGCATGGGTGATGCGCTCTGATTGAGGAGTTGAACCCTTCTTATTGTTGTCGTGGGCTGCGGTAGAGCTGACACGTAGCAATGGAGAAGATCTTTCAGTTACTGAGATCTTGGGTGATTAGCACCCCTTCATAGGCTGAATCAAGTCAAAGGACGCGTGTCGTAGGTCCATGGCTCGAAGATCTCGAATTTGGTGGGGAGTGATCTGATAGGATGCGCCTGGGATTGGGCGCATGAGAAGACTTTGGCTCGCAACCTTTAGGAGTCACGAACCAGTCAGGGCGCATGGCTTTTGAGGCGCATGCGGGGCTTCAGTAGTGACTTTACTTCTGTCTTTAGGGATCAGAAAAAAGTCTGAGGCGCACGACTTTTGAGGCGCATGCAGAGATTTAGGCGCATGGCTGCGAAGGCGCATACGAGATGGTTGGGCGGCCACGTGGCTTGTAACCGCCGGAGGAAGTAATAATGATGCTGACGTCGGCGACGGTTCGTTTTCTGAAAAAGCTGTCAACTGTTCAGTCCTCGGGGGACGTGCTGCCAACACTGTCAGACTTCAGCATTTAATGTTCTTTGACAGGTGATGGGTTTATTGAGTGGGCGCATCGATCGACGTTCCACTAGGCGCTTGGGGACGCATGGGGGCGTATCCTTATGAGTCTGATGGACAGTGTCAGTATGATGCGCGGTCTGGCCGGCGCATCCGCTTTGCATGACACGTCTTTACGGATCCGACTGTTACGTTCTTCGAGTGCTTTAAATAGCCGTTCTTGACTCGGCTGAATTGGAAGCGTCAGGTTCATCACCATTATTGCAAATTCATTGCACAGGTTTCGGAGAGCCAGCCACTTGGCGCATGGGTTTGATTTGCCCGGCCTATAAATATTGGCATGGAGAGGATTTGCTTCTCGTTCTCTCACGTCCTCCCGAAATGAACTTGTTTACTCGAGCACATTTTGTTGACGAGATGCCCCCGAGGGTGAAGATGCGACGCGTTGTTTTCATTGATGCACTTGAAGGTGACTGTTACATCCAAAAGTCAGAGTCGAGGGCTTCTGATGCAGGCAGAAGGTGCCTGTTGCATCCAAAGATCGGGATGCTCGAGCTTCATCTTCGTTATGCTGGAAGAGCCACAGATCGGAATTGCGGTGCCCTGATCATCTTCTTTGGGCTTTGGGAGAGCTCCTCCTCCCGCTAGAGTGGGCGTTGCCCATTATGGTTGGGTCGAAAGCTGCTCCTTTTGCTGTAGGTTGATTTGTAGTGCTCTTCTCTTCCTTGGTTTGAAGAGCTCCTCCTCCAGCTAGAGGGTTGATTGCCACCCTCGTTCTGCTCAATAAATGCTTCATTAGTCGAAGCATTTGATAGCGCATATGCTGACACTTCATGATGCGCCTGACTGGGGCGGCACATAACTGAGCTGCTGAAGGGATGCACATAACTGAGGATGCACATAACTGAGCCGCTTAAATGGATGCGCCTGGCTGAGAGCGCATGGCGAGATGCGCCTGTTTGAGAGCGCATGGTGGTTGCTGCGCCTAGCTGTAGACTTAGGGTCTTTTCTTTGTAGAAATCCTCCTTTGTACAGCTCTTTTTAAGACATGTAATAGACTTTTATATGAAATAAAAATCTTCTTTTAATGTCTATGCTTTGCTGTGCCAAGTACTTCATCTGAGCTCCCGGGCATATGTGATGTTAGGCGCATAGGATTTCTGGTCCTGAAATTCCATGATTCTACTGGTGCTGATGCACCTTTGGAGGCATAGGCAGTCAACGCCTGTTTCCCCTTCGTCTCTCGTCCGGGGTTGTTGGCTGCAGGCCGTTTCCCCTTGTCTTCAAAGGCAGGGAAACTAACTCCCAGAAGGCGAGCATTGGATGCCTTCTTTTCTGCTGCTTCGGCTTCGATGATCAAGGAACTCCAGTCGGGAGGAGGAGTGGAGTTGAGCCAGAGTTTGACTGCAGGTAGCATGTTCATGCTACAGGAAGAGAGAAGTGCGTGTTCTGGCATGCCCGGGGGCAGTCTGAAGCAGGCCTGTCAGAAGCGTTACTCGAACTGTTTCCTTTTTCTTCTGGCATATCTCTATGAGGGACGTCAGTGTCATGTCCTTTCCGCTGTCGTAGAAACGGTCGAGGAAGAGACGCGTCAGATCATCGAAGGAAGATATAGAGTTATCGGGGAGGCTGCAGTACCAGTCGTACGCCACTCCCTTCAGTGCCCCGACAAATATGCTGGTAAGTAGTGCGTCCTCCTTCGGAAGATGTCCCATTTAGGGACTAAAAGTACGTCAGATAGCGACATGGAGAGTCCTTTCCATCGTACGGCATCAGTATTTGTGGTTTATATTTAGGAGGAAAAACCACTTTGTTCCATTCAAGGGGATAGGGTTGGGGGATCCCCATCTTCTGGCGCTCCTCTTGTCGGTTCTTGGACTCAAAGCGCTCGCGCAAATCCCTGATCATCTCCACCACGTCTTCCGTGGAGCTGGGAGTCGGGGAAGGTGGTACAGCCTGGAGTTGAGCATTTGATGGCTTCCGACGTCCGAGGTGCTTCGCGGCGATCCGTATCCAAGAATACCCGTTGAAGGGGTACACTTGATTCTCCATTGGCCCCTGGGTCAGGACCGGTAAAAGGTACCCTGGCCAAAGTTGATCGTATCTCAAACATTGCTTGAGTCAGTGTTTGCATGAAGGCGGAGAGGGTTTTGAGTCCTCCCTCTAGGGTATCCATGCGCTGGACGA
This sequence comes from Iris pallida, assembly GCA_029216955.1. Lineage (NCBI taxonomy): Eukaryota > Viridiplantae > Streptophyta > Magnoliopsida > Asparagales > Iridaceae > Iris > Iris pallida. The sequence goes on from JANAVB010017999.1 coordinate 8,763,818, forward strand.
GGTCTGCTGGCGGTGCATCCGGTTCGGTATCACCCCCAGTCATGTATACTGTCATGACACGGCTGGAGTCGGATGGATAAGTTGAGGCTTCGCTTTCGGGCTCGCTCTCTTGTAGGGGAGAAACTTCCCCTGGTGCTTCGTCATGGTCACCCCCAGCTATGTTTTGGAGGACACCCTCGTCTTCGGGAGAAGTATCCGCGAGGGCCTGATTACCTCCAGTTCTATCTTGGAGGACTTCTTCGTCTTCAAGGCGCATGTCCACAGGGGCTAGACTACCCCCAGCTATATCCGGGAGGCTGACTTCGTCTCCAGGATGAAGATCCACCCCAGCTGTGCTCTAGAGGACATCTTCGTCTTCAGAAGGAGGATCAACAAGGGCCTGACTACCCCCAGCTTCCTCCAAGATCTTCTTCCTCCCTCGAGTGCCTTCGAACACTCCAGAAGAAGGGACAATTGTCTTGGTTTTTCTCGGCTGGCTCTTGGACGAGGACGAGGAATTGTCAGTCGCCCTTCGGACTGAGGAGGAGTTAGAGATTACGTTGCATGAAGCAACCTTTAGTTCTGGCTCCTCTTTTATTGACACCTTATTCCCGAGGACGACGTCGGAGGGGTGTTGATGATTGCAGCCGCTGGAACACCGACTGTCTTGGTGGAACCGCTGCCTTGTAACAGCAGTTGATGGTGACTACAGCACAAGTGTACCCTGTGAAGGGCGCATTGTGCTTGTCAGTCGACTCTCCTGATCGACAGTTTGTGAGTGATCATGTTACGCAGATCGTTGGAGGAGAGTGCCACCTTCGTACCCCCATCTGGCGCATGGCAAGGCTAAGCGCCGGGGTGGTCAAGTGAATGTTGCGCCCCCTGATCCAACACCAAACAGGTGCTCATATCAGTAGTGGGGGGACAATATTTACAGTGACTTGAACGAACCTCAAACGTACAATCAAAAGAGGCACGGGAGTTCAAGACCACAGGGTTTGCCTTGTTCGACTCGGGTGCGAACGCAACAGGTGCGTCCAAGTGAGACAAGGACTTTGAAGGTCGACTCATTTCCGGTGCAGAAGCACCCGGGTCGACCTTGTACAGCTTACCATCAGCAGCGCGCATGATTGTGAGCTCATGCTTCTGATTTGCTGTCGGTATAGCACGTTTAAGGCGCATGGCCCGTTCTGCCTTGGACTTCTTTGTACTAGCCCGCTGGGGCGCATAGTACTCAAAGTCTAAATTCTCCTCGCCACTACAGCGAGTGAGTCTGTCAAAGATAGAGGCCTTCTGTGGCGCATCAGAGGTGATGCGCGGGACATTAGCTGCGCCCCTGCTCAGTCGACGTATCTTCCTCGCCTGAGAGGGAGATGGCTGGAGAATGTGGTCAGTCGTACGTTTCTCCCGAGAGATACGCTGCACAGGTGGGCGCATCTTGGTTCCTGAAGACGTCAGCAGGAAGGGAAGGATGCATTGGCGTATCCCCTTCGGTGGTGGTGTCGGAGGCGTCGACCTTGCGCACCCAGACTTGGCGAGTCTTCTTCGGCTTCGGCAGCCGCTTCGAAGGACTCGCACTGCCTTCAGAGATGAACTCCTCATACGCCTGTTGATTGAGGCGTACGACCAGCATCTTGTGGGAGGAGCCCACCTTCACGTCGTCGGATTACGACACAGCTTTCTCGGTAGAGGAGAAAGAGGTCCCCAGCAGAGTCGCCAGCTTGTTTGCCATTAAAATCTTTTGATGTAATTTCAATACAAATAGAACAGTGTTACAATGTAGGACTTAGACGTAGTCCTAGGAGTACACTTTTGTTTATCTGGGTCCCTTGTGCCGATGGAGCGAGTGGTAATGCGTTGACTCCGTTGACGATCTGACGACGGTTCTCGGTTCTCTGAAGGTCTGAGTTGCTCTGGGTGCTAGAGCTTGCGGAGAGGAAGAAGACGATGAGTGTCTGTGTCTGCCTCTCTCTATATGTATGGTGGTTGTACGATGTATCTCTGTCTATGTGTCTGTCAGAAGGAGATGATCCCTCTATTTATAGCTTTGCAGGCTGGCTCCTCATGCGCGCATGTAGGATGCGCCTGTACGCGGGGACGCCACGTGGTGGTTTTTGATGGAGGCGCATAGACGATGCGCTCTGATTGAGGAGTTGAAGCCTTCTTGTTGCTGTCGTGGGCTGCGGCAGAGCTGACACGTAGCAATAGAGAAGATCTTTTAGTTGCTGAGATCTTGGGTGATTAGCACCCCTTCATAGGCTGAATCAAGTCAAAGGACGCGTGTCGTAGGTCCATGGCTCGAAGATCTCGGATTTGGTGGGGAGTGATCTGATAGGATGCGCCTGGAATTGGGCGCATGAGGAGACTTTGGCTCGCAACCTTTAGGAGTCACGAACCAGTCGGGACGCATGGCTTTTGAGGTGCATGCGGGGCTTCAGTAGTGACTTTACTTCTGTCTTTAGGGATCAGAGAAAAGTCCGAGGCGCACGGCTTTTGAGGCGCATGCAGCGATTTAGGCTTATGGCTGCGGAGGCACATGCGAGATGGTTGGGCAGCCACGTGGCTTGTAACCGCCGGAGGGGAGTAATGATGATGCTAACGTCGGCGACGCTTCATTTTCTGAAAAAGTTGTCAACTGTTCAGTCCTCGGGGGACGTGCTGCCAACTCTGTCAGACTTCAGCATTTAATGTTCTTTGACAGGTGATGGGTTGTTGAGTGGGCACATCGATCGGCGTTCTACTAGGCGCATGGGGACGCTTGGAGGCGCATCCTTATGAGGCTGATGGGCGCATCAGTATGATGCACGATCTGGCCGGCGCATCCGCTTTGTATGACACGTCTTTATGGGCCCGACTGTTACGTTCTTCGAGTGCTTTAAATAGCGTTCTTGACTCGGCTGAATTTGAAGCGTCAGGTTCATCACCATTAATGCAAATTCATTGCACGGGATTCGGAGAGCCAGCCACTTGGCGCATGGGTTTGATTTGCCCGGCCTATAAATAGTGGCATGGAGAGGGTTTGCTTCTCGTCTCTCACGTCCTCTCGAAATGAACTTGTTTGTTCGAGCATATTCTGTTGACGAGATGCCCCCGAGGGTGAAGATGTGACGCGTTATTTTTATTGATGCACTTGAAGGTGACTGTTACATCTAAAAGTCGGAGTCGAGGTCTTCTGAGGCAGGTGGAAGGTGCCTGTTGCATCCAAAGATCAGGATGCTCGAGCCTCGTCTCCTTTATGCTGGAAGATCCGTGGATCGGAATTGCGGTGCTGCGGCTTTGGAGGCTCTTTCTTCTGTCAGAGTGGGTGTTGCCCATTCTGGTTGGGTTGAAAGCTGCTCCTTTAGCCGCAAGTTGATTGCGGTGCTCTCCTCTTCCTTGGTTTGAAGAGCTCCTCCTCCAGCTAGAGGGTTGATTGCCACCCTCGTTCTGCTCAATAAATGCTTTATTAGTCGAAGCATTTGATGGCGCATATGCTGACACTTCATGATGCGCCTGACTGGGACGCTGAAGGGCGGCACATAACTGAGCTGCTGAAAGGATGTGCCTGGCTGAGAGCGCATGGCGAGATGCGCCTGTTTGAGAGCGCATGGTGAGATGCGCCTGTTTTGAGAGCGCATGGTGGTTGCTGCACCTAGCTGTAGACTTCGGGTCTTTCTTTATAGAAATTCTTCTTTGTACAGCTCTTTTTAAGACATGTAACAGACTGTTATATGAAATAAAAATCTTCTTTTAATCTCTATGCTTTGCTGTGCCAAGTACTTCATCTGAGCTCCCCGGTGCATGTGATGTTAGGCGTATAGGATTTCTGGTCCTGAAATTCCATGCTTCTACAGACGCGGGAATGAAGACAACATACGGAAGGTAATTTTGTCCAAAAAATTGGGTCAACCCAGTTGACCGTCCATATTGGATGGAATCAGTCAAAAGTGGTGGGTAAATTATATTAGTATAGAGCAATGGGATGTAGCTTATATTTAGATAAATAAAGTGGGGGTGTCACATAAATTTTCTTTATTTATAATGGGAACATTTGTTAAAATATTTTAAAATTGAAATAAAAAGGATATAGAAGAATCGTTTGTTCACTGTGCAGCGGTTAAACGTTTGACAGCTGTTCTCCAACTTTTGAGAAACCCAAAGTACTCCTACAGGAAATCTCTCGGAAGGACGGTCTCACGTGAATTTGCGCTCCCACACCGTAAACCGTATGTGCGGGAGCATGCACTTCCTTTCTGCAACATATAACCCAAAAAACCCAAATAAAAATACCTATTCTATCTTCTCTTTTCCAATTCTACCCATCCACCAGCCATATTTAAATCTTAATTGACATTGTAACATTCGAGGGCATCTTCGTCAGTACGGATATACAGGTCACATGGTACGTATGGGCCGTTCCGTTTGGGGATGTTTCCCATCCCAGCCACAGTGGGATCTTAAATTTTATAATTTCGTTGGACCCTTGTAAATATGTCAATTAGAGCATCATTAATAAGGGGCTCATCTCAATTTTTACATTATCTATTCTACTACAGAGTTAATATGTTGTACCTCTCCTATAATTTGTACATATTTTAGTAACTATTTTTGTTATTTTAAAAATAAAGAACATCTCTTAGGTGTTTAATTTTTTACTCACTTTTTGTCTATGCACTAGAGGGTACAACTAATTAACTCTATAAGCCAGGGGGTTGTTCTTTGTTTTTAAAAGAACAGAAACAGTTACCAAAATGCGTACAAACCATAGAGGGTGCAACTAATTAACTCTCTACTATATGATACCAACAGTTAGATTTTACCATAAAAAATAGTTAGATTTTACCATAAAAATTTTTATTTCAAAAATATTCTTACATATTTGTTCCAATACAAAAATAATATATTCTATTAATGGTAGATAGATACTTACAAGATATGTCTTTTGGTATTTTCAGGCATTAATTTGTTCTTTAAGTATCTTTTGTAATGCCCCGCTCCGCACGGCGTATTACGCTAAGGCGTTGACTCAAAGAGTCGCATAGTCGCATTGACCGAATCAAATATATCGATGCAAATAGATACGAGAGTTACGTTGTCCCGAGCAACGCATCGAACTAAGTCGATACAAAGAGTTGCCTTGTCCGAAAGAATACATCGAGTGAATCGATGCAAAGCGCCGCGTTGCCCCGAAGGATGAGTGCGTTGAATCGGCTCGAAGATTCTAAGAAATCGAATCGACCAAGGCGCAAGTCCGAATCGATGCAAGTATTGATTTTAGTTGTTGTCACGCCCCAGAACCAGAATACTGGAGAGCGGGGGAATGACTCAGCCAGCTACGTATTACGGGTAGATGAATATCGTATAATACGATCAATGCTGTCTAAAAGACGAGGGGGTGCATACTACATGAAAGTCTCACTATGGTCATTTCACATCTATTGCCTCAACACTACAAGAAATCTTGCTTATAGTGATGGAAGTCAATGACGGAATGAATATTCAGTCACTAGTAAAAGATTAATTGTGTCGGTTTAAGAAAAATGTTAGTAATACTATTTCTGACGGAAAAAATATTTAATGGTGACGGACTATGCAGTCACTAAACTTTATTTAATTATTAAATGAGAAGATAGACGTGAAAATTTTAAATATGTTTCATGAAAAATATTAGGGACTTTTAAATCAGTCACTAATAAAAAAATAGCTTAATATTAAATAATAAATTTAATAAGAAAAAATAATCTAATAGTTATAAATATTTATGGGACCGAGTTAGCGGGATTGAAAAAATTGGATGCCACTTTTTTCTCACCCATGTGCCATCATTTTTTTTCTTTACAGAATATTTGGTCATAAATGGTTTATGATTCTCTCCTCCTCTAAATATTTACTCCTGTAAAATTTTCTCTTCCTCTCATCCTCCTCTCATCATTCTCTAGGTCATGAGGATTTTCTTCTCCTTGTAATTCTCTCATCTCTTCTACTATTTACTCATCTCCTCCTTCTCTAATAATTTTTTGTTTTGTTTTAAAGGTGCTCATCTAGAGAGGTCAGCGGAGTTCAATTCTCTTCGATTACTCTAGGTCAGTGGAGTTCAACCCTTTTCCACTGCTTTTCGTCCAAGAAGGAAGTCCCATCGGCTCCATGGAGAAATCCCACCGGCTCAAGTAAATTTTAAAACCCTAACCATAATTATTTTTCCTATTTACGCTATTTTTATATTATTTAATTGTTTGTTTCTATAATTTTCTAATTTTATTTGTGTAGGAATGTGACTATATCTTTTTAGTGACATGAGACGTTGGAATTGCGACGAAGAGCGTATGTCCAAAGAATGGAACCGGAGACGCAAAATCGAGTACGTGGTCAGGGATTTGGTGTGACGTGAAATCGAGTGCTTTATCATGTTTCATCATTAAAATTTAAAACATCAATTTGTGTTGATGTACAATGTATTTCTTTTGTTAATAGCATACTTAACTTTGTTTTGGAGTATATTTTATTTTTGAGTTGTTTGTCTGATCTGATGAATATATTATTTTTTTTGCTTCGATTTTTTTAGTAAGAGTCCATTTATACTATCTTGGATGAAGAAATTGTGATTTCAGCAGAATGTTATGGAAATAAATTAGCTTCTACTTATGGATCAAGTAGTAATGACTGATTTACTATATTATTAATGACATATCAAACAATTAGGAATGTGGTTCAAAAAATTTCTAATTTTATTAATGACCCAACATTAGTGACTGACCTATTAATTAGTGATAATTTTATTAATGACCAAACAATAATGACTGATTTATTATTAGTAATAATTATTAATGACTAAACATTAGTGACTGACATATTAGTTAGTAATAATTTTATTAATGACCAAACAATAGTGACTGACTTATTAGTTAGTAATAATTATTAATGACCCAACAATAGTGACTGACTAATTAGTTAGTAATAAATATTAAATACTTTTTTATATTGAAAGATAAATACTTATCTACGTGGCATGTTCAATTATAGTGACGGATTTAGGAATTCATCCGTCACTAGTAGTATTAGTGTCGCTCGTAGTAGTGACTGACACTAACTCCGTTACTCATGTGTTTAGTCCGTCACTAATATCATTTCTGACGAAATTCAGTCACTATTAATATATATTAGTGACTGATCTTCGTCGTAACTATAAGCAAATTTTCTTGTAGTGCAATCATTCAAATAAGAAACAAAAATAGAGAACATGTAAGATAAAGCAGTAAGGCGTCCCAAATGCTCGGTCAAAATGTTCTTGATATCTGGCTTTACAAAACATAGCCAGATGATGTAGCAAAGTGTACACAATTGTTATCAGCTGCAGTCTGACTTTAGTTACAATAATGCAAAAGTGAGTACAAGACGATCCGACTAACATATCGGTGCCAAACGGCAAGGTATAAAGTAATTCACAAAAACGAGCGGGGAAGTAAGAAACCCACTCGAGTCATCCTGCGATCATCCCTGTAGTGTTGACCATCTTGGAGGTAGAAGTAAGCTGGATCCTCGGAGACCGGCTCTAAATCTGGCCATGCAAAACCAGAGAGGTTAGACCTCTAATAGCAAGTACCGCAAGGAAGCACGATATGAGGAATTAAAACCAGTAATAAGAGAATATGATAAGTAGATCTCTGCTTGCCACTGGGATTCACATAACATCACGACACTTCGAACCAACCTCCCAACCAAACAAGGACAGAAGTTGGCCCGTCATGTCCTGACATTCTGATCATCTCAGTTAGGTAACAGAGTAGATACAGTACACAAACAAATCAATTTAAACGGCCATTCAACTACTACGACTTGCTACTGTGATTTCCAAGTTATCCTGGAATTATGCAATAAAGGATTCCTCAGTTCTTACTATGTACAAGCAAGGCTAGTTTACCCAGTCAATCAATTGCGCCAATCATGAATTAGACGAGTCCCAGCGGGACGCCCGTCATCAATATACAATATACAATAGATAATATAACCAGATACCGCTCCCTGCCCGTGTGGCAGATTTGCAGTATCTGTGGGGACCAATCGGCCTGTCGGGCACTACTAGTCCCAAGAGGACTGCCATGTAAGAACTCAGGAATCTATTCTCTCCATGCAATCATTATTTTATTTAACTTAATAGTCTCTATGTTGAGTGAAGTACCATGCCGTGAATCATGGTCATTCAGAATGAGTACTTTCGTACGGGATACGATATGCACAACCCTACAATGATACCAGTACGGTCAGGTTGTAGGTCTTACATAGCGTAATGCAACAATCAAAACTAGTCCACGGAGTGATCATGCCTTGACCATAAAGTACACATGCTTCTTTGGTAAGATAAATAAATAACAAATAAATAAATTGAAGCCTGCATGTGTGCCTGTATGTCAATATTTGGGATCGGCCAATCGATTATAATAGTTCATAGTTAATATGAACGTGTCTCATTCATTCAATTCAATAAGACGACTAGCCAGCCTCTTAGTTCTAACTAGGAATACATGATCAATTATTAATCGAGATAACCAACTATCATATTACAATGTCAAGACAACAATTAATGTTAATAAAAGCCAAGGTAATTAATCAAGGTCAATCAATGTCAATCAATATCAATCAATGTCAATTTGGAACAAGGATCTGCCAAAGGCTTTAGAATCAGGGTTCATGCGACCAGGAAATCATAGTGGCTAAGAAAGCTTAAATTCATGCGGTCGGGACAACATGCGCCTATGCGGCTAGGACCACACGCGCCTATGCAGCTATGACAACATGCGCCTAAGCGGCCGGGAATAACATGTGCCTAAGCGGCCGGGATTTGAAATAGCCCCATGCGGTTCAGCAATGCCCAAGCCATGCGGCTGAAAAAGGTTGCAGTCTCATGCGGCTCGAAATGACATGCGACCATACGGCCAAGGGAAATTCCATGCGGCTGGGGGAAGAAGATAGCAAACCCCATGCGGTTCAAAGGACATGCACCCCTGCGGCTCGAAATAACGTGTGCCCATGCGGCTCGAAATGACATACGCCCATGCGTCTCGAAATGACATGCGCCCATGCGGCTGAACATGGGACATGCCTATATGCGGCTAAGGAAAAACTAATTTCATGTGGCTAGAATAAGTGCAATCCTATATGCGGCTGAGAAGTCATACAGCGCCACGCGTCTGTGGGACCGAATGCATATGCGACTAGCTAAGAACTCATGCGGCAGATAAGTCTCATGCGGCTGACTAAGCCCATACGGCTGGGATTTGAATCAGTCTTATGCGGCTCAAACGAAGGAACTCATGCGGCTGGAATGCCCATGCCCATGCGGCTAGAATGCCCATGCGGCCAGGGGACTGTTCTTCATTTCCACTTGTCCGAGAGGAAGAACCATTGGAAGCCATTGTTTCCAACTCCATAATCCTACATTCTAAGCCCAAATCTGAACTTTCATAGGTCAAAATGGGGCAGAACGAAATTCTCTACAACATGGAACCATCAAAACTTGAAGATAACTAAGTTTGCTAGATCAAAACCTAAGAAATCCGAAAATATAACAAACTTAGATCTACAACAAATAAGCCATGAAAAGTGAAAATGCTAAGTACTAAAGAGGCTCAAAATCAAGTAATGAAGATGATGGAACGATAATAATGGTGATCCATCAAGAAGCAAGTTTGGCACTTGCCTTGGTGGCTGGTAGGTGGGGAAGGAGTTATGGGGAAGAAGAAGATTAATAGTAAGTAATAAAGAGAGAGAAAGGGGATGGCTTTAAATGGAAGGGGTGGTGGTAGGTGGGGGTTCATTTCGGTTCAGGCTGAACCAACTAACTAAACCAATCCAAGCCGAACCCAAAGTATAGCTAAAGCAGAGTAAGAAAGCAGAAAATAAAATGCAGAAATTAAATTGCGGGAAATTAATGGACATGAAATTAAAGGGGTTTAACTACAGATCAGTACATGACAAATGTAAAATAAATATATTATGCATTACATGTATAAAAATACGTATTCTGGGAACGGAAAGTGACATCTCTACCCTCATTAGAAAAATTCCGTCCTCGAAATTTCAAATCCAAGCAGGACAGGAATATCAAAACTAAGCTAATCTAGGTACAAGAAACTTAAGCAAGCAATCATTCTTCAATGTTAACAAGCAGATAACATATCTATACTAACAACCCACGATACCACGCAATTCTACTCATAAGGTGACAAGCATGAGGGGTTAAGACAATCAAGGTATACAGAAAGAGATATACCTTGTGAGTCAAACAGGTGCGGATACCGTGATCGGATATCATCCTCACGTTCCCACGTCGACTCTCCCAAAGAGTGATGACCCCAAGCAACCCGAACAAGGTTAATTGTTCGGTTCTTGAGTATCTTCTCTCTCCGGTCCAAAATGGACACCGGCTGCTCCTCGTAAGACAAGTTGGTACCAACAACCAACTCAAAATGATCAAGGATATGGCTGGGGTCCGATACATACCTTCGCAGCTGAGATACATGAAACACGTCATGCACCTCTCGTAACGAAGGTCGAAGGGATAAACGATAAGCAACATCGCCTATCCGATCAAGGATAACAAACGGGCCCACGTACCGCGGACTCAACTTCCCATGAACGCCAAACCTAATGACCCCACGGGTAGGTGAGATCCGCAAGAACACGTGGTCCCCAACAGAAAACTCTAGCGGCCTACTGATGCTGGTCCGCCCAATGACGATGTCGATCCTGCGCAACTCGAAGTCGCTCTCTAATTCCCTTAACCAATTCAACTGTCTGAACAATCATTTCCGGGCCTAACATCTTCCTTTCCTCGATATCATCCCATGCCAGTGGCGACCTATACTTCTTACCATACAGTGCTTTAAATGGCGCCATCTGGATACTAGCTTGATAACTGTTGTTGTATGAGAACTCGACTAAGTGCAGGTGGCTCTCCCAAGACACTCCAAAATCCAGAGTGCATGCTCGCAACATATCTTCCAAAGTCTGAATTATTCTTTCTGATTGCCCGTCCGTCTGTGGATGGTAAGCTGTGCTAAACCGTAACTTGGTACCCAGACTATGATGTAAGCTCTTCCAAAAGTGTGATGTAAAGCGGGTATCTCGGTCTGACACAATGCTGACGGGGACTCCATGCTGCCTGACTATCTGCTGCTTATACAACTCTGCCAACTTTTCTGTAGATTGTCCCTACTCTGAAAGGAAGAAAGTGTTCCACCTTTGTAAGCCGATCTACTATCACCCAAATAGCATCTTTACCACTTGGTGATCTCGGTAAACCGGTCACAAAGTCCATTGTGATGTGTTCCCACTTCCATTCTGGGATAGAAAGTGGTTGCAATAACCCAGCTGGTCTCTGCTGTTCTGCCTTCACTTGCTGACATACTAAGCAACGGGAAACAAATCTAGCTATCTCCCTCTTCATCCCGTTCCACCAGAAGTGCTGCTTGATATCTTGGTACATCTTGGTCCCTCCAGGGTGTATAGAATATTGAGAACTGTGAGCTTCTGTCATAACCTCATGTCTGATATCTCTACTAGGCACACATAGGCGTGATCCAAACCTAAGCGTACCATCTTCATGAATTTGCATCTCCTTTCTGAGTCCTGACTCACATTCTGCTCTAAGCTTCTGAATCCTTGGGTCCTGTGCCTGAGCTGCCTTGATCCTGTCTACCAAGTCAGATTGAACTTGTAGACTTGCTAGAATTCCTACATCACTAGGAAGTATAACTTCGATGCCCATCTCCTGAAGGTCTTCTAAGATGTGCTTCTGTATTGTCAACATAAATGCGCCGCCTCTCCTGCTAAGAGCGTCTGCTACCACATTAGCCTTGCTTGGATGATACTGAAGCTCCACGTCATAATCCTTGATCAACTCCAACCATCTTCTCTGTCTCATGTTCAGCTCCTTCTGAGTAAAGATGTACTTCAGACTTTTATGGTCTGTGTACATGTCCACTCGGTCACCATATAAGTAATGCTCCTATAGCTTCAAAACAAATACTACTGCCGCCAACTCCAAGTCATGAGTTGGGTAATTCTTCTCGTGGTCTCGAAGTTGTCCTAGATGCGTATGCTATCACCTTCCCATGTTGTAGTAGGACGCACCCAAGTCCTTTTCTGATGCATCACAATATACTGTAAAACCTTCGGGTCCAACTGGCAATGTAAGAATAGGCGCTGATATTAACTTCTGCTTCAGATTCTCAAATGATGCCTGGTATTCTACCGACCAGACGAATGGTACATCCTTCAATGTCAAGCGGGTCATGGGTGCTGAAAGCCTTGCAAAGTCTGATACGAACCTTCTATAATAACCCGTCAATCCCAAGAAACTCCGCGCATCAGCTACGGTCTTGGGTACTCGCCAACTCTCTATTACTTCTACCTTCTTGGGATCCACTACTACTCCATCTCCTGATATGATATGACCCAAAAATGAAATATGATCCGACCAAAACTCACACTTGCTGAGCTTGACATACAACTGGTTCTCTCTCAAAACCTGTAACACTTTCCTGAGGTAGTCTTCATGCTCCTTTTCACTGGCGGAATATACAATAATGTCGTCAAGAAATACAACGACAAACTGATCTAAGTATGGCATAAAGATGCGGTTCATCAAATCTATAAATATTGCTGGAGCATTGGTCAAACCAAACGGCATTACTAAGAATTCATAATGCCCATACTTCGACCTGAATGTTGTCCTGGGAATATCCTCCTTTCGAACCCTCACTTGATGATACCCTGAACGAAGATCTATCTTGGAGAAAACTCTAGCTTTGCTCAACTGATCAAACAAGTCGTCGATCCTGGGTAATGGGTACTTGTTCTTCACTGTTGCCGCGTTAAGCTTCCTATAGTCAATACATAATCTGGATGACCCATCCTTCTTTCCCACAAGTACTACTGGTGCTGCCTACGGTGATATGCTAGCTTGAATGAACCTCTTCTCCTTCAGTTCCTCTATGTGCTGATATACCTTGGCCTGCTCTGAATCCGCCATTCTATAAACTCGATCCGATATCGGTTTAGTTCCAGGTGCCAATTCTATACTGAACTCAATATCTCTAACCGGTGGTAGCCCTGGAAGTTCTTCGGGAAATACATCTAAAAATTTATCAACTACCTTCGGAACTTGAACTTCTTCCATTGCTGTTACTACTCCCTGGTCTTGTTGAGTTGCCACTGATCTGACTAAGGTGAACCGCTTCATGCCTGGAATATCAAAAGATACACTTCCACTACGATAATCTATTGTCGCATGACTGTCTTTCAGCCAGTCCATGCCTAAGATAACGTCGAAATTTCCAACAGAAAATTCTATCAACCGGACGGGTAAGGAATGCCCGCAAACTACAACTGCTACACGCTAGAATAACTCTACTAACTCCTACGAGCCCATTGCCAGTGAGTATATTCAACCTCCCTGGCAATGCCTCGAACTCCATACCTAGCCGTGTCACAAATTGTGCAGATATAAATGAGTGTGATGCTCCTGAATCAAACAATGCTACTGCGGGATAAGAGGCGACGAGAATGTTACCTGCCATAACATCTTCCGATGCTAATGCCTCCTCTAAGTACAGAGTGAATGCCTGCCCTCGACCTTCTTGTTGATTCCCATGCTGCGGCCTAGCCTGATGCTGCTGCTGGCCCCTTCCTTGATGATGCTGGGGTGGTCTATGCTGGTGTTGCTGCATCGACGGTCCCTGCTACCGAAACATCTGAGCCTGTGGCATTAACGGATGCTGGGCCAATGGTCTCACTGCCACTGCGGGTCTTCGATACTGTCCTGCCCCTGGTGCTGGCAGAGCAGGAAACTGCTGTACCGGTCCTCCTGACCTCGAATTCATGGGACATGTGGTAACCCGATGATCTGAATTTCCACATATCAAACACAGTCCGTTCAATGCCCGACACACATCTCTAGTGTGCCCCATCTTTCCACAATAAGTGCAGCCCGTTGGGGGTTACTGATTCTTCCTCTGTTGCTGTTGCTGTTGCCTTGGTGGTGGTGCTGGCCCTTGTATCGCCACATCGTGGATACGAATGCCAGGGGATGGTGCTGTTGTTCGGGGCGCTGCTCCCCCTCCTCCTTCAATCTGACTGTGGGATCCCTTCTGACCCCCAGTCCTCGTCGTAAGCCTCTGAATGGTGATCTCATGCCTTCGGGTTGCCGTCAATACTTCATCAAAAGTCTGGTAATTATGCCCCTCTATCAATTGCAAAAGCTCTAGATGAAACCCTTGTTGGAATCTCATGGCCCTCTGGCTCTCTGTTGCTACCATCTCCGGGGCAAACCTACTCAATCTGCAGAACTCCACTGTATAAGCATCTACCGTCTTGTCGGCCTACTTGAGGTTGATTAACTTCTGTTGTAGCTCAAACTGTGCCACAACCCCATAGTACTTCGTCTTGAATCTTGCAGTAAAATCGTCCCAAGCAACAGGACGTCTGATACCTACTTCTTCTGATTCCCACCAATCACGTGCGAGATCCTGAAGTAATAACTTCACTTGATCCACACGTTCTTCTGCCAGCACCTTAGCTGCTGTCAGAATAGCCTCAATATCCTTAAGCCATGCATCTGCTGATATGGTGTCTTCCGTGCCCTCGAAACGGCGGGGGTTGAACTTGCAAAATCTGGTTGATGCTCCTGAATCCGGCCTTGCCCCTCTTTCCAAAGCTGTCTGCAACCCTTGGTTGAGTAGTACGTTCTGCTCCTACAACTGAGCATGCATGAGCTGCTGGGACTAACATCTGATGTTGCTGAGTGGCCATCATCCCTCTCATGATCTCCAGAAGATGCCGGTGTGTCCATTTCTGCAGGGGTAGGTGGAACTGTTGGTGGTGGTGGAACCTCCGGATACTGTGATCCAGCTGCTGCTTCCACTATTACTTCTTCTTGAATAGTCTCTTGAGGTTGTACTGGTCCTTGTAGCGGACCAACCTGGTCAGGTTGCCCATGTTGCCCTTGTTGCTGCTGTCCAGTCCTGACAGATGCGGGCAAAGTGCCCCTAAAAAAAGGGACAAGAGAACAAACAAACGACCGGACATGAAGGATCAATGAAGCCAAAGGATATGGGAAGGTCAAGCTAGGATTGAGAACAACGAATCATGAGATCAAGGGGAGAACATGTGTGATTGAGACATCCTATAAATTAAAACACCCCACAAGTCTGAAATCAGACCTGCATGGGCCACCACTAAAACCTTGTCATGCCCCAGAACCAGAATACTGGAGAGCGGGGGAATGACTCAGCCAGCTACGTATTACGGGTAGATGAATACCGTATAATACGATTAATGCTGTCTAAAAGACGAGGGGGTGCATACTACATAAAAGTCTCACTATGGTCATTTCACATCTATTGTCTCAATCATTCAAATAAGAAACAGAAATAGAGAACATGTAAGATAAAGCAGTAAGGCGTCCCAAATGCTCGGTCAAAATATTCTTGATATCTGGCTTTACAAAACATAGCCAGATGATGTAGCAAAGTGTACACAATTGTTATCAGCTGCAGTCTGACTTTAGTTACAATTATGCAAAAGTGAGTACAAGACGATCCGACTAACATGTCGGTGCCAAACGGCAAGGTATAAAGTAATTCACAAAAATGAGCGGGGAAGTAAGAAACCCACTCGAGTCCTCCTGCGATCATCCCTCTAGTGTTGACCATCTTGGAGGTAGAAGTAAGCTGGATCCTCGGGGACCGGCTCTAAATCTGGCCATGCAAAACCAGAGAGGTTAGACCTCTAATAGCAAGTACCGCAAGGAAGCACGATATGAGGAATTAAAACCAGTAATAAGAGAATATGATAAGTAGATCTCTGCTTGCCACTGGGATTCACATAACATCACGATACTTCGAACCAACCACCCAACCAAACAAGGACAGAAGTTGGCACGTCATGTCCTGACATTCTGATCATCTCAGTTAGGTAACAGAGTAGATACAGTACATAAACAAATCAATTTAAACGGCCATTCAACTACTACGGCTTGCTACTGTAATTCCCAAGTTATCCTGGAATTATGCAATAAAGGATTCCTCAGTTCTTACTATGTACAAGCAAGGCTAGTTTACCCAGTCAATCAATTACGCCAATCATGAATTAGACGAGTCCCAGCGGGACGTCCGTCATCAATATACAATATACAATAGATAATATAACCAGATACCGCTCCCTGCCCGTGTGGCAGATTTGCAGTATCTGTGGGGACCAACCGGCCTGTCGGGCACTACTAGTCCCAAGAGGGCTGCCATATAAGAACTCGGGAATCCATTCTCTCCATGTAATCATTATTTTATTTAACTTAATAGTCTCTATGTTGAGTGAAGTACCATGCCGTGAATCATGGTCATTCAGAATGAGTACTTTCGTACGGGGTACGATATGCACAACCCTACAACGATACCAGTACGATCAGGTTGTAGGTCTTACATAGCGTAATGCAACAATCAAAACTAGTCCACGGAGTGATCATGCCTTGACCATAAAGTACACATGCTTCTTTGGTAAGATAAATAAATAATAAATAAATAAATTGAAGCCTGCATGTGTGCCTGTATGTCAATATTCGGGATCGGCCAATCGATTATAATAGTTCATAGTTAATATGAACGTGTCTCATTCATTCAATTCAATAAGACGACTAGCTAGCCTCTTAGTTCCAACTAGGAATACATGATCAATTATTAATCGAGATAACCAACTATCATATTATAATGTCAAGACAATAATTAATGTTAATAAAAGCCAAGGTAATTAATCAAGGTCAATCAAGGTCAATCAATATCAATCAATGTCAATTTGGAACAAAGATCTGCCAAAGGCTTTAGAATCACGGTTCATGCGACCAGGAAATCATGCGGCTAAGGAAGCTTAAATTCATGCGGCCGGGACAACATGCGCCTATGCGGCTAGGACCACACGCGCCTATGCAGCTAGGACAACATGCGCCTAAGCGGCCGGGATAACATGCGCCTAAGCGGCCGAGATTTGAAATAGCCCCATGCGGTTCAGCAATGCCCAAGCCATGCGGTTCGAAATGACATACGACCATGCGGTCAAAGGAAATTCCATGCGGCTGGGGGGGAAGATAGCAAATCCCATGCGATTTAAAGGACATGCGCCCGTGCGGCTCGAAATGACGTGCGCCCATGCGGCTCGAAATGACATGCACTCATGCGGCTCGAAATGACATGCGCCCATGCGACTTGAACATGGGACAGGCCTATATACAGCTAAGGAAAAACTAATTTTATGTGGCTAGAACAAGTGCAATTCTATATGCGGCTGAGAAGTCATGCAGCGCCATGCGGCTGCGGGACCGAATGTATATGCGGCTAGCTAAGAACTCATGCGGCAGATAAGTCTCATGTGGCTGACTAAGCCCATGCGGCTGGGATTTGAATCAGTCTCATGCGGCTCAAACGAAGGAACTCATGCGGCTGGAATGTCCATGCCCATGCAGCTAGAATGCGCATGCGGCCAGGGGACTGTTCTTCTTTTCTACTTGTGCGAGAGGAAGAACTATTGGAAGCCATTGTTTCAACTCCATAATCCTACATTCTAAGCCCAAATCTGAACTTCCATAGGTCAAAATGGGGCAGAACGAAATTCTCTACAACATGGAACCATCAAAACTTGAAGATAACTAAGTTTGCTAGATCAAAACCTAAGAAATCCAAAAATACAATAAACTTAGATCTACAACAAATAAGCCATGGAAAGTGAAAATGCTAAGTACTAAAGAGGCTCAAAATCAAGTAATGAAGATGATGGAACGATAATAATGGTGATCCATCAAGAAGCAAGTTTGGCACTTGCCTTGGTGGCTGGTAGGTGGAGAAGGAGTTATGGGGAAGAAGAAGATTAATGGTGAAGTAATGAAGAGAGAGAAAGGGGATGGCTTTAAATGGAATAGGTGGTGGTAGGTGGGGGTTCATTTCGGTTTAGGCTGAACCAACTAACTAAACCAATCCAAGCCGAACCCAAAGTATAGCTAAAGCAGAGTAAGAAAGCAGAAAATAAAATACAGAAATTAAATTACGGGAAATTAATGGACATGAAATTAAAGGGGTTTAACTACAGATCAGTACATGACAAATATAAAATAAATATATTAAAGCATTACATGTATAAAAATACGTATTCTGGGAATGGGAAGTGATAGTTGTTTTCGTGTGCAGGTTATACTTGACGCAAAAATATTCGAGGTCGATCTTTTGCCATATTTAGTAAGGGGTCCTCGAAATCAAATCGTCGCCTTACGACGGGCTGAGACTTGGGCACGCTAAGGCAAATCGGACGTATGATTCAATGAAGCACGAAGTGCTCGAATGGCTAAGTCAGGAGAGTGGCCGTGCAACAAAGTTATGAAATCGAGCTACATCGGCTCGGCAAAACGACGAAGGCGTATCGACTCAAGGTGGGCGGATTGACTTCTTTTTACTCCTTCATGCGATAAGTCAAATATATCATTGTATGCTAAAAGTTAACCTATCGACGCCACGGGCGTGGTCCGATCGGAGATAAATCATAGTGTGAGTCGAATACTAAGTTAGAACAATTAAAATAAAACGTGCATCGTATGCACGAGTCGCCATGGGACATTGGATATCGCAAAGGTGAGCGCCTCGGTACGCAAGCCGCAAGAACATGGGATAACTGTACTCGGCGAGTGCCTTAGTGCACGAACCATATCGTGCCTTCGCGCACGAGTTAGAAATGCTAGAATATTGAAGGACAATAGACGAACGCCCTAGTGCGCAAGCCCCGAACATTGAACACTAAGTTATAGAACATGGGAATACAATCAAAATGTGCCTTTGTGCACGAGATAATAAAAGATGGCTTCATTGCGAAAGAATACAGTTGTGGCATGAATGTGGCAGAACTGTCGGATATGACATAATGCCTCGAAAGGTGTTCGAGACCTTCGGGTCGTTCGGTTGACGAGCATTGAGTTGAGGCATGATGCCATGGAATCATTGAAACGAAGTATGAAACGTAAGAACACAGAAAGTTAACGGAAGAAATACGAGATGATAAAGTCTGAGTCTTGGACTCAAGACTATACTTGGTTGTTTGAATTTGACTGCTTGAATAATAAGGGCATTGCATGGTCGATTGGGATGGACTTGAGATTAATGTGATAATGACTCGTACACGAGTGTTTCCCCCAAACGGTTAATTGCCGGATGTGCCCCGGAATCGCTTGGCCTAGGAGGGATTCGAATAATCTTTGTAGGCGCACATCTTTAAGTCGAGTAGCTCTCGCTATTGATGGAAAAAGCCGTAAATGATAGTATGCAGCGGGAATGTTTCAGTTGTTTGGGACAGTGATCCAACTCGTGAAACGCCGGGCAGCCCGACAAATATTGAGAAAAGAAGGAGAGAAAAGAAAGGAACTCCTTTAGTCCATTCCGACGCGGATACGCCAACGACCCTCATATAGCTAAGGAATGGTAGATTTAAAGTGTAGGCGCATATGCGTCCCGCATATAGATCCTGTTTAGAGATGCACATATAACATGACAGGGAAGGAATAGGGCGTATTCACCTTGCGTCGGTGCAAGGGCGAGTGCGTCGACTTAGGTAAGAAGTCGTGCCACGAATCAAATACGAGATTGCTTGTTTGCTTGCCTATTCAATTCGATAACATGCTTGCTATGATAACATGCTTTACACTTTTGAATATGCCATGAAATTGACCCTAAAGAGAACATAGCAAGATCATAAGCTAAGTTGCATGATTCAACATAAATATTACCATGTCGGTTTGGAAAGATGATCTTTGCTTCAGTACATGCGATGACGAACGTACTGATCCCCTACCAGCTTCATACAGGGTGCAGGAAATGGATTGCTCGCGGCGAAGCGTTGCTTGAACGTGTTGAGGCTTGGAATGCCGAAGCGCATTGAAGCGTGCGATCGCATTGACGCATGGACTACGCAACTGGATTGATGCGGCCGAGATATAGAAGGCATGATGTATGGAACGATAAAATACTTTGTGGGCAAGAGAGAACCTGAGTGTTGTAGCCAATCTGGCATATATTATTAGGCTATCGAAAGCCTTTGTAATCTCTGTTTCGGATATTAATAAAAAGAATTGTTTCGTATACTCTGTTTTCCTCTCGTTGTTAATATCGAATCAAAAGATAACCATTTGAGAACTTGTCATCTTGCCTTAGCGCAACTCCAGGCTCGTGCGGCATCACGCCCCCTGCGAGGATGATGATTCGGGTTGTCATAACTGCTTTTCAATAATTGATGTGTTAATATTTTTATTATATTTCCAACTAATTAAATGTTTTGCTCAATTTTTTTATGATATAAACAATAATTGATGTAATAATAATAATAACAATTTTATTTTTTCATTCTTATTTTTTTTAAAAATTTTATAAAGAAAACCCTAAGAAAAAAAAAGAGAAGAAAGGAAAAAAAAAATTTATATACATATATAATAGAGAGAGAGAGGAGCAGCCCCCTTCACCTCTACTGCCTCTCTCTACCTCTCTCGAAACTTCTCACTCTCTCTCTCGATCTCTCTCTCCCTCTCTCGGACTCTCTCCCTCTCTATATCTCTCCCTCTCTCACTCTCCTCTTCCTATTCATCTCCATCTCTCACCTTCACTCTTCCTCTTCTCCTCCTTCCCTTCCTCACTATTGCTACTGCTGCTACTGTTACTGCGCTGTTGCTGCTGCCGCCGGACTTCCCGCCGCTACCGCCTACGCCGCCGTCGCCCGCCTGCACCGCCGCCCGCCTGCTGCCGGCCACCCCCTCTCCGGCCGACCACCTCTTCACCCTCCTCTCCTTCCTCCATCAACACTTCCCACACCACCATCTTCACCCCCATCTCCACCATCATCACCACCACCACCATCTTCAAAATAGAAAACCCTAATCCCTTCAAAAAAAGGGAAGAAGAAGAAGAAGAAGAAGAAGAAGAAGAAGAAGAAGGGAGAAGAAGAAGAAGCTCGAAGAAGAAATTGAAAGAAGGAGAAGGCTCAAAACCCTAATTCCTATCCCAAATCAGTTTCCCAAGGCAAGTCCTCACCCTTACTTTCCTTTCAAATTTTTCCTTCCATCATTATTTTTGGTTACATTAGAAATTATATTTTGATTTCATAAAATTGTTATATGTGAGAAGTCAGTTAATAAGACAATACATCTAAATTGTCATATTGGGATATGTACTACTTTTAACAAAAAGTTTTGATTTATAGGTTCATTGGTATCTAGAGTATTGTTATTGGTGTCAAAATATGCTTTCCATTAGGGATATAATAGATGTAAGCTTGTTCCAAAGAAAGTAGATAGTTGTGCAGTAGGTTCATTTTATTGAAACCGTCAACCTCTGTTATGAACGTATTCAGGATATCGATGATTTATAAATGATTAAAAAGGGTTCTGCATCTGTATATGATATATCTTAGTTTGGTCTGTCATTGACTAACTATCATTATACCATTAAAATTAAAATTAAAATAAATAATTAAACTACCAAAGATAGCACCGAACACAGGAAGGTAACCAAAATGTGTGTTTGACGTATTTATATTAATTGTCGATTTCTCTGATCATTCTTAGATTTTGGTCTGACATATTCATTGTTCCATCGTACAATTTATTAATCAACAATGTTAGGAGTGGATATAAGTATGTATAAATACTCAGTTATATATGGCTTTTTAAGTAAATTTGCTACTTCGTACTGAACACAGGAAGGTAACCCCACTTGTTAAGCTTTTCAAGTAAATTTGCTACTTCACACCTTAAAGAATCCAAAATGTGGTATATATGGCAAGTATGAGTTAAATTGAATACTTGGTTTAATTTTGTATGTAGTGAATATCAAGACAATATTGTAAAGCATATAAAATTATTTGGTATGTAATGACATTTGGAAATTTCAAAAGAGTCAAATTTTTTATTTCTAGTAAATTTTCAAATTTTGATAGACATAGGCAAAGGAAATTAAGATTTGTTAAACTTAGGCACTGGAATTATTATTTGTGACGTATCACGGATAAGTGTATATGCGTTGGACATAAATAGAGGAACAAATTGTGGCCATAAATTATTGAACATGCAATTGTGGACATGAATCATTGAACTTGAATTTTTCATTAACAAATGAACACATATGGACATATGGGGCTCTCCAATGGTAAGTCTGACATACACATAAGAACTGAATAGCTGGACCGCACGCCGGGAAGGTAAAAAGTACAAGGACCCTGTATTTCTCTATTTTAGTACTCAATTTTATGTGTTCATATTTAGAAATAAGTCTCGTTTCTATATTTTCCTACTTCATGCACAAGAATTACAATGATTAATATTGAAAAGTTTTGGTTTGATTTGATTTCCTTTATACTATCTACATGATATATATATATATATATATATATATATATATATATATATATATATATATATATAGCAAGCCGCGACTCGACTAATTGTTAAAGGAAAGGTAACCATTGCTTGCTCAGGTAAAAGTCTCAAGTTCCTTTTTGTTCTTTTATACTGCGTGGTCCGGTGTTGAGAGTTGCTCCACCGAAAGGGTCGGCGAGCTCATTTATTTACCTGCGTGGTTCCGGTGTTGAGAGTTGCTCCACCGAAGGGGTCGGCGAGCCCAGGATTTACTTTTATTATATATATGTGTTTCTTGTAATTTTCGGGGCTCCTAATTACAAATGAGACTCTGCCGAAATTTTTAAAAAATTTAGAAGATAGACAAATTTCTGACTTTCAAAATTTTTTAGAAAATTTCTTATCTAGAAAGCATTTGGGAGGGTAGAACAACTGAATATCCCTAGATATCCCGTAACATAAATAACAAAAGCTGATCAGTATTTCGAAAATCTCGTGAATCGGTACATCTAGTTTCACTAGGGTGTACTAGCCCAAGGGAGGCTCGGAAATCTCGGAAATTAATGCATCTATTTTGACAGTAACATCAAATAGATGATTTTAGCCCAAGGGAGGCTCGGAATTCACAGTCTGATCCCAGGTCAACGGGATTGTTACGGGAAATATTTAGAGGATTATTCAGAGTATTGTTCTCAAAACTGCATTTCATTAAATTCTAATCTTACTCCAGGATAACTCTGCCTATTATATTTAGGCAGCTTTCCTGTTTGCTCAAGGGAAGCAAATCCTACTAAAAGCTCAAGGGAAGCTCGAAAATCTTGCTATTCATGGAGTAGGACGATGTTTACAATCTTTGTGTTACTAAAGTATATATATATATAGTAGTACAAGTTGGCATATCCCTGTCTTTTCTAAAAAGAAAAACTACAAATTTCTTTATTTTGATTAATTTTCACCATTCTTGGCCGAGGACTTGCTTGTCGTTATCTAAACGACCTAGTATTTGTTCACTAGGTGAAGAAGAAGAAGACGCCTCCGCCGAAGTATCGCCGCACTACAACGAGGCATAAATTGTCCGGACTACCTACAGTTATGACCAGCACTATCGTAGTTATCTTGTAAATTACTTTTGTAATAAGCTTGTAGAAGCATTGTTGGAAAAGTTCCCTGTATAATAGCTACACTGTATTTAATACTATGAAAACTCCTTGTATTTTCCATTCTTGCTGATGATTACGGGCGACAATCGCGATTTCGGCGCGTAGCCTGGGGATGTGTATATGACGTCACCATTCGACTCGGAAAGCTGGACGTGACACGTCTTTTAGTGGTGGCCCATGCAGGTCAGCAAAGAATGGAAAATCTAGGATAAGATGCAGGTCAGACATTGCATAGAGGAAATATGATAGGGTGCAGGTTTGACAACCCAAGGATAGGATATAGGCCAAGTTCTAGGGAAACCTATGCAAGCTAAGATATGATGTTGGACAAGATTTTGGGGAGGCCCTATAGGCTCAGGTATAAACCTTAAGATATGTTTTAGAAAATATCTAAGAGATACCAAATAGAATTGTCTACGTTAGACTGTGTTTTATAGTGTCTAATAAAATTTCTATAGTAAGTATATATAATCAGGTGTCCTTACCCACCTAGGTCATGGGTAGTATAAGGATAGACATAATCATTCTAGGCTTATTAAGACAGGATGAATAGGACAAGTGTTCTCAAAAAGATCTAGAAGATTCCTTAAGAATCTTGGACTTGGTATCTCTAGTAAACCCGGAGTTCAAATATATATTGAACCATTACCTAGTTAGAAATAGTGAAGGGGTAAGTATAGATATAAATATATTTTGAATGATTATTGGGTAGGAAAGTACTAGCAATAACTTGTCTAGGGTTTTGCCTAATAGTTATTGTATAGAGTATTATATACGTATTATATTAAGAAGCTAATTCCTTATTCCTTACTCCCTCTAAACTTCTATCGATGCCTAAGTCCTAAGTCCTGACTCGTTCTCCTTTATTTGTTGAATTTCTGTGGCCTGGGTATTTCGCAAACCCAATCTACTTCAAAATTTTCAATTTTGTTGCTTCACTTAACATTCACTAAATGGAAATCTAGAATTGTATCCTCAATCTTTTCTTCCATTTACATCTTTTCTTGGCATCCCTATTTCAGGAATTGCCCTCTATCTAATATCCATTGTAATTTACTCTTTTGATATATTTTTCTTTTCTGTGAAGTGAGTGCTTTGATTGGATTTTGTGTAAATGATATTTATGTGAATGAATACTTCTTGTATCTTGATACCTAAAATTTTCTAATGAATCGTGAAATGAGAAGTTGTTGCAGCCATTCGGACTGGCCATCCAAATTGGCGAGGCACGTATTCTCGAAACATGATTCAGGAATTTAATGAATTTTCGGGGATCAAGACATAATTTTTCATAATGAATTTTTGCACTTGATATTCGAATTTTGATTTCATTTTACCTTGATTTGGAATTTGAAAAACGTCATTTAAAATGACATATAGTGCTTTTGATAATATAGATATATGAGTCTATTTTATGTTAAAATATTATCTATTAGTTTGATACCATGATGAAATAACGTTGATGATATTTGGAGAACTTGAAAATAAGTATTGCTTCTTGAATATATTTTGGATTACTAAGAATATCATGATCTATAAAGCTACTTCACAATCATGATTCCTACTCATTCTATGGATGTCATTGGCGTGGTAGCAAAAGCTGCAGCCATGAATCCTGATAGTGAAACGGTATCTTGATTGCAGCCATATACGCAATGGCGAGGCACAATATTACTATATCTCGCCAGAAAATAGTCACGACCCGTACCCTAGAGTTAGGGCACGGGACGTGGGTACGTCCAGCCTACGCCGCAGTGTCGGCGGTAGAACGTTGTCCTAGGTCACAACATCTAGCAATATAAAGCTTAAACAGATTATACTCCCCGAATGGTGGTGATATGATAAAAGTAGACTCAATCACAACTAAGGAAGAAGAAGCACGATATGATATAAAACTCAAGGAAAAACAGATGATAACATAGCTGATAGATAGATAAATGAAACTGCTGAAATGAAAGGAAATCCCAAGTACATCAGAGAGTCTAAGTGTCTAACATAAATACATAATCCCAGAATCAAGTATATACAATCATCCATGACATACTGAAAATGAAAACATCCTAGTCTAAGGGTGTGTCATCCACAGCTAGTGGGGCCTGCTGATGGTCCAGGTCCAACATCTCATCGAGGGTGGCACCGTAATAGGTATCCATGTAGAAGCATGGAAAATATCCGAATGATGGTCTATGCGGCTCAGAGCAGGAGAACCCCATGCGGCTCATACAGGGACAGTCCCATGCGGTTCAAAGAGACTCTCAGTCTCATACGGCTCGGGGCAGGAGAATCCATGCGGCTTACATAGGGACAGTCCCATGCGGTTCAAAGAGTCTCCCAGCCTCATGCGGCTCGAAAGTACATACGGCTCACAAACGACCAACAGAGATATGCGGCTCGATCAATACCACGTGTCCCCATGGGATTCCTTCACACAGCTGGCCATCGAGTAATGGCCTTATTTAATGCTCTGCCATGATTTGACAGCTGACGGCTCTGACATAAAGTGCCATGATGGTCCTGTCATAATGACAGACTCTTCGGGAACAGAAGAAAATCTCTGATACGATCCGAGATTGCCACTATGGCAGACTCCCATGCGGCTCAATCGAAGAACAGCTTCATGCGGCTGGCAGGAATCATCTTCCTGCAGCTCACCACGAAACCATCCCATGCGGCTCGCAAGTACTATACCTATGCGGCTCGCTGAGACGCTGTCTTATGCGGTTCATGGATATCATGCGGCTCTGGCAGGGTCCACCATTAAGACACGTGGCAGAGATTCAATTGCCCCCATCACTTGACAGCTGGTAGCAGGGTGATTATGGGATGCGTGGTATTAAATCAATCAGAGATTTACCATATCCCAATAACCATATTTAACGTTATCTTCATAATTAATGAGATCAGGTCATATCATTCATGATCAAGCCAATGAGACACGTGGTGAGAGATCCAAGCTTGGCACAACCAATCATGAAAATTTAAAGCAATCAGCATTAATCATTCACAGGATTCAATACTATCCACATTAATGGCCCAGATCCTTCACGCTTAAGACTAATGGTCCAGATTGATTAATCATCAGGCCGCCGCCATTTTGAGAATGGGCAATTATCCAAACCCTAATGATGCCCCCACTCTTATAAATAGCAAGGTGCCATTCCCTTGCGAAGGGACGGACAGAGAGCTTCCCCCTTAATAATCAGAGAGAAAATACACAGAGAGAGAGAGAAGCCAGAAGAGCAACACGAGGAGAGAAAGAAGGGCATTTCTTCGTCAACGTCAAGCATCTCGTCACAGGAGCCAAGGCTACATCCGATCGTCCAAGGAGTAAGGCAGAGCGGCCGTCGCTATCCCGAGCCTCTACCGTCACCCCCAGAATCAAAAATAAACAATTGTACTTAGACTGATGTACCTAGGTTTTCGTCCCTAGGCTTTCTTTGTACAAGCGAGTTTGTAAAGTGAAGTAAAAGTCCAGTCCTCCGATAATTGTTCTGCTCTTTTATATTTCATGGCAAATACGATGGCGACTCTGCTGGAGACAAACTTCTCCACGGCTGAGGAGTTGGTGACACAGTCGGATGCAGCCAAACTTGGCTCCACGCAACAAAAGATGGTCGTCCGCTTCGACCAACAGACGTTTGAAGAGATGCTCTCCGAAGGAAGCGCTGGCCCGGTCCAGAAGCGCACCCGTACGACGAAGGCTCGCAAAAAGTGGAGGCCAAAATCATTTGCTTCTCCCCAAGCCCTCGATGGGATACCCTCTGTTGCTCAAGACGGCGAGAAGGACTCTCCTGCGGTCCCCACTTCAGACCGGAGACAACTCTGCTGTCCCCAAGTCCGGCAGAAGAAAACACTATAATGCTGGACTTGCAGGGGCAGAGAGAAACTCTATGCGATCCGAGCCGCATAAGGGTATTAGCCGCAGGGAGAAAGCTCATGCGCTGCATCCGCCAGCCGCATGAAGAAAACTCATGCGGCCACATCTGTCGGCCATATAGTTTATGCGGCTACAGTTGTCGACCGCATGGATGAGACTCATGCGGTCACTGAAGTCAATCGCTTGCAGAAAACCCATGCGGCCACAGTTGCCAATCGCATACGGCCAGCCTGCACGGTCGTGACTCCCAGTCGCACAAGAACAACTCATCCGACAGCAGAAGACAACCGCATGCAGACCGCCTGCACGGTTTCCAATCCTAGCCGCATAGCATCCGTTCCACGCTCTTCTCGATCAGTCTTCGACCGTCTCTCATACGGTCCTGACCCTGATGGTTCTCTGGATGATAAGCCAGACTCTGTGGTATTCAACTTAGACTCTTCCTATTACGCACCCGCAAGTGCTAAAAAGAAGAAGTCTAGGGCAGCGCGGGCTCATCAAGCCCAGTCAGCTGCCCCAACCTCTGACTATCGGGGCGTCCCGTTGACTATCACGCAGGCCTCTGATGGGAAGTTGTATAGAACCGCTCGAGTCCAGCCTCCGACGACAAAAGGACAAAGTGGTTCCTCTGACCTGCGTGAGGCGATCCTCCACAAGCGCAAGGAAAGAGAAGGGGCTTCGGTGTGCAAAGAGTCCTCGCTTGGACGTCACTGCACCCAAATCATCGTCAACTGCTGTTACAACAACGCGGCAGTGACGGAAGATCGGCCGTCAGTCTTCCAAAGACTACAGCATCCGAGCTCAGAGGATGAGGCACCTCCTGTTGTCTCCTACAATTCCACTCAGAAAGTCCCCACCGAGGGGAGAGGAAAGAAGACAAGCATCTCCAGCCCCAAGATATCAACCACTACAGCTAAGAAACTGTCGTCTAAACGGTTGTCCTCCACCGGAGTATTCCAATACACCCGTTCAAAGACAAAATCTACTGCAATGGGAAATTCATCATCCACATCGCTGGGGGTCGTGGGAACTGGGGGTAGCACTCCTCCGAACATCCACAACAATCCTATGTTTCAAGGAGACGAGCCCGGGGAAACAACTCTCCCATTAGGTACAACAGACGCTGATGTCCCCGAGGACATCCATGACTCTCAAGACGAAGCAAGCTCTGAGGCTGGGGGTACTGTTCCCTCCGAGTCCGAACCCGAAGAGAACATTCCCACCTACCCCGATGACTTCTCGGTGCATGGATATGACTCGGAGGGTACATCCTCCACCGTTCCTTCCATCACTCCTCATGTAAGGACGATGTTCATGACGGACAGCAATCAAGGTGGTTCCAGTGATCGCCAACACATCGACACTTTGGAGGCCATACTGTACGCCTTGGTCAAGTCTGTAGACGAGATCAAAGCGGCTCTTTCTACTCTGCAGGGAGTGACACCTGGCCAAATAAGCGCGGGTCCCACAATCAATGTAGATTCAAATTCAGCGGCACCGAACCCAGGCAATAATCCTCCCGAAATAACGGCCCCTACCGCGACAGATGAGGCCCGAGAAGTAAGAAGAGAGGTTCAGGAGCTCCGAGCCATGTTCCACGCCCGAGAAAACTCTCAAGATCTCAGAATACGGCAACCATATCCTGCTGAATGGAGGGATGGTCCATTCCCACCAAGATATAAGCCGTTCAATATCAACCCATATGATGGCAAGACCTCAGCAAGTCGGTACATCACTTACTTCGAGGTCACCGTCGACCATCTGCCCCATGATGATGCTATCCTCACGTGATTATTCATTGGGGCATTGGAAGGAGTCGCCTTCGACTGGTACCGCAACCTGCCAGACAACTGCATCCACTCCTTCGCTGGCTTCAAGCGATTGTTCTTGGAGAGATTCTACGAGGTAGGATAGGACATCACCATGTCCACCCTCATGGACGTCGTCCAAGGGGAGAAGGAGCTGACAAGGAACTACATTGAGCGGTTCCGCCAAACCGCCATGAAGTTGCCCTCTGGAAATCTAGATTCCTCTTTGATTGAAATTTGCCAAAAGAGACTCCTCCCAACAATCAGTCTCTGGATGGGCGAAAGTCAATTCAAGGACTGGAAGACGTTTATCATCAGTGCCACAAGCGTCGAAGAACGATTGAAGAAGGCTCGCCAACTGGGATTGCACATCTCGGATGGAGAGAACAAGGGCAAGCGTCCCAATAACGATAATGGGGGTAGCCCCTCCAACAATCGGGACGGCATGGGCAAGCAGGCTATGGTGGCCGATACGGCACAAAAACCCGAGCCAAAGCCAGCAGACAAACAATGGCCGCAGATCACGTACTCCTTCGAAGACGGCCACGTCAAGCCCATCTTGGACATGCTCATACAAGGAGACAGAATTCAGCTTCCTCCACCAAGACGGGAACCGCGGCCAGCAGATCTGGAGAACCCAAAGTTCTGTCATTACCACCGCTACGTTCACCATGCTACACATGACTACTACCAGCTAAAACGATACATCCAAAACCTCATTGATTCAAATGCTCTGGCCATCGATTTCGAGGAGGTAACCGTAGCAGCCAACATGGTGTCCGTACAATTTGGCAACTTCCCTCCAACAGAGACTCAAGACAGGTGTTATACCCATCCCTCTGGCGACGATGGAGATTGCTAATCTTCCACCTGCCCGGGATCAAGCTGCTGGTTTAGTGCCTCTCACCACATCACGGGGAGAAATCATGTGGGTCCACCCGGATCTAGTACCTGAAGTGACTCAGTCCGCTCCGCCTTCTATTCACAAGAAGAAGAGTGGAAAAGTCAGATCCTGCCGCACCATCTCGACAGATGTGGAAGAAGTCACGGCTGTCGTCACTCGATCTGGAGCACAATTCCAACTCGTGGTTGAGAACTCGACTGATGATCATCCGCCAGCTACCACTGATGCTCCAGCGCCTCATCAGCCTCCGACGACCGACAAGCCTAGGCCGAAGGAGACTCGCTTCGACAAATCCCTCCGAAAAGAGACACCTCAGGGGCTAGAAAGGCCCTACAACTTTGACATCTTAGCAGCAATTGGCTAACACACCGGCCAAGTTGTCAGTTATACGAGCTCCTGAGACCCTCCAAGGATGTTCGTGCGGCTTTGAGCGATGCACTCCAAAACGCCGACGCATACCTGGCTCAGGTCAACCTCACGGGAGAGAACCTGCCTGCAGATCTCCAAGACAGCGCCTGCACGAGAGCAATGCCTAACATCGTCTTCACTCCGCAGGACATGCTCATCAAAACCAACCTGCACGATCGCCCGCTATACTACACTGGATACATTGGCGACATAAAGGTGGATCGGATGCACATTAATCCTGGCTCTTCCATAAGCATTATCCCGAAGGGTCTGCTACATCATCTCCGCATCCCAATGCATCGCCTGACGCCTACAAGCACCGCCATCAGCGGTTTCAATTCGGGCAGAAGCTACCCAATTGGAAAGATTCGTCTGAAGTGTCAAATTGGCGACCTCCAATCCGAAGTCACCTGCTACGTCATAGATGCAGACACTTCTTACAACATCCTCTTGGGGCGCCCATGGATACACGATTATATGATCGTGCCTTCCATGCTACACCAGTGCTTCAAATATGTCGACAAACATGGCTTCGTGAGGACAGAATTTGCTGATATCGATCCCTTCAAAGGGGTCGAATCTTACTACTCAGACTCCTGCATGTACGAAAAATCGAAAGAAGCACCTTGGTGAAGGAGACGTACAAGCTAAAACCGAGACAGCCACAGGATCAGAAGAGCCTCTGACGATCCACCTCCAAGCTCGTAAACCGGGCAAGTCTGCACCCCTTACTGCCACCCTGCGGAAGGACGCGATCAGCCTCTCGGCGCAAGAGGAGCAGATGATAATCCGGCTGCCAAGGTTCGGCCAAGTGCTGAGGCCCACAACGGGGCCACTGACAATCAGACTGCCGAGAGTCGGTCAACCCCAAACAGAGAAGCTCAATCCCTCCGACAAGCCGCTGACGATACGCCTTCCCAAGAAGGGTCTGTAGAAGCATAGAAAATATCAGAATAATGGTCCATGCGGCTATGGATACGAAGCCCATGCGGCTCATATGGGAGCTGTCTTATACAGTTCAAAGGAAGACTCTCCGTCTCATGCGGCTCGAGAGTGTATACGGTTCAGCAGGAATATGCGGCTCGATCGATGCCACGTGTCCCCCTGTGATCCTTCCCTACAGCTGGCCCTTTGAATAGTGGCCTCATTTAATGCTCTGACACGATTTGACGACTGTGGCGGCTCTGGCATAAAGTGTCATAATGGCTCTGCCATAATGACAGACTCTTCGAGAAAAGAAGAAGATCTCTGACCCGATCCGTCAGAAATCCTAGATTGCCACGTGGCAAATCTCATGCGGCTTAAATAGAGAACAGCTTCATGCGGCTCACTGAGAAGTCACCCTATATGACTAGCAGAAATCAGCCATATGCGGCCCACTGAGAGCTCAGCCCCTGCGGCTCAATACAACGCTAGCTCACGCGGCTCGCAAAGACTATGCATATACGGCTCATTGAGAGTTCGTTCCCTGCGGTTCGATGAAGCATTGTCCTATGCGGCTCACGAAGAGTATATCCCTGCGGTTCAAGTGTTGCCCATCCTATGCGGCTCTGGCAGGACCCACAATCAAAATACGTGGCATCGGATCAATCAACGATTTAACCGAATCTCAACAAATATATTTGACATCATCATCATAATTACTGAGATCAAGGCATATCATTTATCATCAAGCCAACGAGACACGTGGCGAGCAATCGGATATTGGTAGAATCCATTATGGAGATTTAAAGCAGTTAACATTAATTGCTCACAAGATTCGGTGCTATCCTCATTAATGGCCAAGATTCATTGTAATCAGGATCAAGGGTTCAGATAGATTGAAGGAGCGCCGATATTCCAAACAAATGATCATTAGCAAACCCTAATGATCATACCCCACTCTTATAAATAGCCAGCATCATTTCTTTGCACAAGGACCGGCAATAAAAGAATAAAAATATACAGAGTCAGAGAGAGAATACACAGAGAGAGAGAGAGAGAGAAGCCAGGAGAGCAACAGAGGAGCAAAAAGAGCACTTCTTTGTCAACGCCAACCATCTTTTCACAAGGAGCCAAGGCTGCATACCGATTGTCCAAGGAGTAAGGCAGGGCTGCCGTCGCCTTCCCGAGCCTCTATCGTCAACCCCCAGAATCTAAAATAAATAATTGTACTTAGATTGTTGTACCTAGGTTTTCGTCCCTAGGCTTTCTTTGTACAAGCGAGTTTGTATTGTGAGTCTAAGTTCAGTCCTCCGATAATTGTTCTGTACTTTTACAATCAATGGCAAACACGATGTCGACTCTGCTGGGGACTAACTTTTCCACGGCTGAGGAGTTGGTGACGCAATCGGTTGCAGCCAAGCTTGGCTCCACGCAATAAAAGATGGTCGTCCGCTTCGACCAACAAGCGTTTGAGGAGATGCTCTCCGAAGGAAGCGCTGGCCCGGTCCAGAAGCGCACCCGCACGACAAAGGCTCGCAGAGAGTGGAGGCCAAAATTATTTGCTCCTCCCCAAGCCCTCGACGGTGTACCCTCTGTTGCTCAAGACGGTGAGAAGGACTCTTCTGCGGCCCCACTTCAGACCGTAGACAACTCTGCTGTCTCCACGTCCGACAGAAAAAAATACTATGATGCTGGACTTGCAGAGACAAAGAGGAACTCTACGCGAACTGAGCCGCATAGGGGTGCTAGCCGAGTGAAAAAGGCTAATGCGACCACATCCGCTAGCCGCATGGACAAAGCCCATGCGGCCACAGTCGCTGGCCGCATGAAGAAGAATCATGCGGTCACATTTGGCAGCCGTATAGTTTATGCAGCTACAGTCGCCAATGACATGGATGAAACACATGAGGCTACAGGAGGCAGCCGCTTGCAAAAAATCCATGCAGCCACTATTGCCAATCGCATGTGGCCAGCCTGCACGGTCGTGACTCCTAGCCGCCCAAAGACAACTCATCCGACAGCAGAAGATGACCGTATGCAGACAGCCTGCACGGTACCCAACTCTGGCAGCATAGCGTCCGTTCCACGCTTCTCTCGATCGGTCTTCGACCGTCTCTCATACGGTCCCGACCCTGATGATTCTCTGTATGATAAGCCAGACTCTGTGGCATTCAACTTGGACTCCTCCTATTACGCACCCACAAGTGCTAAAAGAAGGAAGTCTAGGGCAGTACGGGCTCATCGAGCCCAGTCAGCTGTTCTAACCTCTGACTATCGGAGCGTCCCGTTGACTATCACACGGGCCTCGGATGGAAAGTTGTATACAACTGTTCAAGTCCAGCCCCCCGCGGCGAACAGACAGAGTGGTTCCTCTGACCTGCGGGAGACGGTCCTCCACAAACGCAAGAAAAGAGAAGGAGTATCGGTGTGCAAAGAGTCCTTGCTTGGACATCGCTGTACCCAAATCATCGTCAATTGCTGCTGCAACAACACGGCAAT
Organism: Iris pallida; assembly: GCA_029216955.1. Taxonomy (NCBI): domain Eukaryota; kingdom Viridiplantae; phylum Streptophyta; class Magnoliopsida; order Asparagales; family Iridaceae; genus Iris; species Iris pallida. The sequence goes on from JANAVB010017999.1 coordinate 8,797,782, forward strand.
GACAGAAGCACGGCCATCCGTCTTCCAAAGGCTACAGCATTCAAACTCAGAAGATGAGGCACCTCCTGTTGTCTCCTGCAATTCTGCTCAAAAAGTCCCCGTCGAAGAGAGAAGGAAGAAAACGAGCATCTCCAGTCCGAAGATATCAACCACTACAACTAAGAAACTGTCGTCTAAACGGTTGTCCTCCACTGGTGTATTCCAACACACCCGTTCAAAGACGAAATTTACCTCGATGGGAAATTCATCATCCACATTGCTGGAGGTTGAAGGAGCTGGGGGTAGCACTCCTCCGAACATCCGCAACAATCCGATGTTCCAAGGAACCAATTCCGCACAAACAACTCTTCCATCAGGAGCAACGGACGCTGATGCCCCCGAGGACATCCGTAACTCTCAAGACAAGGCAAGCTCTGAAGCTGGGGATACCATTCCCTCCGAGTCCGAGCCCGAAGAGAACATTCCCACCTATCCCGATGACTTCTCGGTACATGGGTACGACTCAGAGGGCACATCCTCCACCGTTCCTTCCGTCACTCCTCACGTAAGAATGGTGTTCATGGCGTACAGCGATCAAGGTGGTTCCAGCGATCGCCAGCACATCGACAGTCTCGAAGCCATATTACTTGCTTTGGTCAAGTCTGTAGACGAGATTAAAGTGGCCCTGTCCACTCTACAAGGAGGAGCGCCTGGTCAAACAAACACGGGCCCCGCGGTCAATGTAGATTCGAACTCAGTGGCACCAAACCAGGGCAATAATCCTCCCGAAATAACAACCCCCGTCGTGACAGATGAGACCCGAGAAGTAAGAAGAGAGGTCCAGGAGCTCCGTGCCATGTTTCATGCCCGAGAAAACGCTCAAGATCTCAGAATACGGCAACCATACCCTGCTGAGTGGAGGGATGTTCCATTTCCACCAAGATATAAGCCGTTCAACATTAACCCGTATGATGGCAAAACCTCAGCAAGTCGATACATCACTTACTTTGAGGTCACCACCGACCATCTGCCCCATGAAGATGCGATCCTCACACGGTTATTCATTGGAGCATTAGAAGGAGTCGCCTTCGATTGGTACCGCAATCTACCGGACAACTGCATCCATTCCTTCGCCGGCTTCAAGCGCATGTTCTTGGAACGGTTCTATGAAGTAGGACAAGACGTCACTATGTCCACTCTCATGGACGTCGTCCAAGGGGAGAAGGAGTTAACGAGGAACTACATTGAGAGGTTCTGCCAGACCGCCATGAAGCTGCCTTCCGGAAATCCGGATTCTTCTTTGATTGAAATCTGCCAAAAGAGACTGCTTCCAACGATCAGTCTCTGGATGGGCGAGAGTCAATTCAAAGATTGGAAGGCGTTCATCATCAGCGCCACAAGCACTGAAGAACGACTGAAGAAGGCCCGCCAACTGGGGTTGCACATCTCAGAAGTGGAAAATAAGGGCAAGCGTCTCAACAACGATAATGGGGATAACCCCTCCAACAATCGGGACAGTAAGGGAAAATAGGCTATGGTGGCCGACACGGCCCAGAAGCCCGAGCCACAGCCAGCAGACAAGCAATGGCCTCAAATCACTTACTCTTACGAAGATGGCCACGTCAAGCCTATCTTAGACATGCTCATACAAGGAGGTAGAATTCAGCTTCCTCCACCAAGGCGGGAGCCTCGGCCGGCTGATCTGGAGAACCCGAAGTTCTGTCATTACCACCGTTATGTACACCACGCTACACATGACTGCTACCAATTAAAACGGTACATCCAAAGCCTCATCGATTCAAACGCTCTGGCCATCGACTTCGAAGAGGTAACCGTAGCAGCTAATATGGTATCCGTACAGTTCGACAACTTCCCTCTGACGAAGACTCAAGACGGGGTAATCCCCGTCCCTCTCGCGACAATGGAGATCACCAATCTTCCTCCGCCCCGAGAACAAGCTGCTGGTCTAGTACCTCTCACCACCTCATGAGGAGAGGTCATGTGGGTCCATCCAGACTTGGTGTCAGAAGTGACTCGGCCCACACCATCTCCCTCCAACAAAAAGAGTGGAAAAATCAAGACCTGCCGCACAGTTTCAGCAGACAACGAGGAAGCTACAGCCGTCGTCACGCGGTCCGGAGCGCAATCCCAACCTGTGGTTGATAGTCCAGCTGAAAATCATCAACCCACTACAACTGATGCTCTTGGACCGGCTCAGCCTTCGACGACCGACAAGCCTAGGCCGAAGGAGACTCGCTTCGACAAATCTCTCCGAAAGGACGCAGCCCAAGGGCTAGAGAGGCCCTATAACTTTGACATCTTAGCACAATTGGCTAACACTCCGGCCAAATTATCATTATACAAACTCCTGAGGCTCTCTAAGGACGTTCGTATTGTATTGAGTGAAGCACTCCAAAATACCGATGCCTATCTCGCTCAATCTAACCTCACTGGGGAGGACTCACCCATGGATCTCCAAGATAGTGCCTGCACGGGAGCAATGCCCAACATCGTCTTCACTTCGCAGGACATGCTCATCAAAACCAACCTACATGATCGTCCACTATACTACAAGGGATACATCGGCGACGTGAAGGTGGATCGGATGCACATTGATCCGGGCTCTTCCATAAGCATCATCCTGAAGGGCCTGCTACATCATCTTCGCATCCCAATGCATCGCCTAACACCTACAAGCACCGCCACCAGCGGCTTCATTCGTGAGAAGCAGCATCCCGATTGGGTCGCCAATATAGTACCTGTCCTCAAGAAGAATGGGAAAATTCGAATCTGCATCGACTTCCGTAACTTGAACGAGGCATGTCCCAAAGATGAATTCCCCTTTCCTATCACAGACATCATGATCGACAATACCTGCGGCTTTGAGCGTATGTCATTCATGGATGGCTTCTCGGGATACAACCAAATCAAGATATCTCCCGACGACGAAAAGCATACATCATTCCGAACATCGATTGGCACGTACTGCTACACAGTCATGCCTTTCGATTTAAAGAATGTTGGCGCCACATATCAAAGAGCTATGAGCATCATCTTCAGAGACCACTTACGTAAGATGGTGGAGTGCTATGTTGATGATATAGCCGTCAAGAGCCGTAGCAAAAGGAGACCATCTGCAGGATCTAAGGACGGTATTCGACCTAATGCGGACACATAATTTGAAGATGAACCCTACGAAGTCCTTCCTGGGCGTATCCAGCGAGAAGTTCTTAGGCTTCATCATCACTGCAAAGGGTATCCATGTAGACCCCGAGAAGACAAAAGCAATCATGGAGATGGGCCCCCTGAGAAATCTCTGCGAACTCAGAGGCCTTCAGGGAAGGCTAGCTTACATCAGAAGGTTCATTTCCAACCTCTCCGGGCGATGCCGACCATTTATGCACCTCATAAAAAAAGGAGTCTCATTCGTATGGGACGAAGAATGCCAGCGTGCTTTCGATAGCATCAAAGAATATCTGTCAAATCCTCCAGTCTTGGTAGCCCCAGTCCCTGGAAAACCATTTCTGCTCTATGTACGAGCAATAGAACACTCCCTCGGTGCTCTGCTGGCACAGAATAACGATGCAGGCCATAAACAGGCTATATATTACCTCAGCCGAATGATGATTGGACCAGAGCACCGATACACCGCTGTAGAGAAGGAATGCCTCGCCCTGGTGTTCGTCATTCAGAAAATGCGACACTATGTCACCGGACAAACGATACATGTGGTCTCACGAGTCAACCCTCTGAGGGTTCTCATGACTAAACCAGGGGCACTCAGCTCTCGACTCGCTACATGGGCAATATTGCTGTCCCCTTATCATATGATCTTCGTCCCCTAAAAGGCAGTCAAAGGTCAAGCCCTGGCAGATTTCTTGGCAGCCTACCCAGGCTCGGAGTCTTCCAGGATATACGAAGAGATCCCAGATGAGGTCGCCGACTCACATGCAACCTCTCACGAGAATATATGGTGAATGTTCTTCGACGGCGCGTCAAGGACCGGACCTAAAGGCAATATAGTTGTCGGAGTCGGGGTAGTACTAATCTCTCCTTCCGGATTGGTGATTAACTGCGCTTATTCCCTCACTGAACCCTGCTCTAACAATGTGGCCGAGTACAACGCTCTGGTCATTGGCCTCCAACTTGCAAGAGAGTTGGGGGTAGAATACCTTGAAGCATACGACGATTTCCAACTAATCGTCAATCAGATCCGGGGTTCATACGAGGTCCGCCATGAAGACATGATCCCTTATCATCAAATAGTGATTAATATCATCTCGGCATTTGAGGGGTTCTTCATCGAGCACGTCCCCAGACTCCGAAATATTGAAGCCGATGCCCTAGCTGGTCTCGCCGCTTCCCTAGCAGTTCCAAATTATGATCGGCAATCAGTGGAAGTGATAGGCCATGAACTGGTCTGTCCCAAAAACAATGTGCAATTTATCGTAAGTTATTCCGCACAGACGATCGATGACGCCCCAGATTGGAGACAACCATTCATCGACTTCGTCGTTTACGACATCCTGCCTGAGAACCCAAAGGAAGCTACTTCCATCAGAAGGCGTTCCCTCAGATTCTTCTACGATACAGAGACAAAAATGCTGTATCGCCGCTCCTACGACGGATTACTGCTTCGGTGTCTGTCAAACGCAGAAGCCAAAGAAGCCGTACGAGAAGCCCATGACGGTGTTTGCGGGGCCCACCAGCCCGGCCCAAAACTGCAAGACCGCCTTCGCCGAATGGGCTACTATTGGCCCACAATGGTGGCAGACGCGATAGATTATGCTAGAAAGTGCAAAGCTTGCCAAGTCCACGCGGACTTCATCCACCAACCCTCCGAATTTTTACATCCGACAGTGGCGTCCTGGCCATTCAAAGCATGGGGAATGGATATCATTGGTCCAATCACCCTACCTGCCTCCCGAGGACATCGCTTCATACTTGCGATCACTGATTACTTCTCTAAATGGGCGGAAGCTGTCCCACTCGCAGAAGTCAAGACTTCAAACGTGATCAGCTTCCTTAAACACCACGTCATCTACCGCTTTGGACTGCCCCGAAGGATCATCCATGATAATGGTCCGCAGTTTACAAGCCACGTATTCTATCGGTTCTGCGACAAGCACCGCATCCAGAATTTTGCTTCAACGCCGTACAATCCGACAGCGAATGGGTTAGCAGAGGCGTTCAACAAAATAATCATCAAACTGCTCAAGAAGTTCGTCTCCTCCAACAAGCACGACTGGAACGAGAAGCTCGGCGAGTGCTTATGGGCTTATCGCACCACGGTCTGAACAGCCACCGAAAATACGCCATTCTTCCTGGTATACGGGAGTGAGGCAGTCCTCCCCTTGGAGACACAGATCCCCTCACTACGTGTCGCCCTCACCCATTAATTAACAACCGATGATAACTACCGACGTCGACTGCAAGAGTTAGAGGCCTTAGATAAAAAGTGCCTCCTAGCTCAACAAAGGATCGAGCTATACCAAGCACGCATCTCAGGAGCCTTCAACAAGAAGGTCAAAATCAGAACGTTCCAGGTAGACGATCTCGTCTTGGCAGTCCGGAGGCCAATGGTCATGACTCACAAGACCGCCGACAAATTCCAGCCAAAGTGGGAGGGCCCATTTATCATTGAGACGGTATTCTCCAACGGTGCTTACCGCCTTGCAAAGCAAAACGGAGACTTGCTCATGCTGCCCGTCAACGGCAAGTTCCTGAAAAAATATTATGTCTAAACAACATTCGCTACAAGGTCGTCGAGTCATATACCCGCTGGTACCACTGAACTCACACCCTCAGCATTTCAGATTATCGAGTCATGTACCGGCTGGTACCACTGAACTCACACCCACAACATTTCAAGATCATCGAGTCATGTACCTGCTGGTGCCCCTGAACTCACCCCTACAACCCCTTCAGATTAACGAGTCATGTACCCGCTGGTGCCGTTGGACTTCCGCTTTCTCAACATGTTAATTTACCAAGTTATGTACCCGCTGGTGAGAACTCACATTCCGGTCACTCTTTCGGATAGTAAGTCACGTATAATTATACCTCTGAACTTTCTTCCTGGAAGAGATCCTCCCTCATGATCCAATACCCGCACTCCCAGTGCACAAAAAGGGTAATCGATCCATAAATTTTCGAAAACGGACATGTCCTCATTACCTCTGAATCATTTTCACTTCCACCAAAAACAAACCGCCCCTCACATAGAACCTCCACGTTCTCCTACCTCTGAGTTGTTCTATGTACTCCCTCTTCATTGAGCCCACTCCTGCCATGTCATCATTACCTCTGAGTGGGAAGGCTCCATCGAAGAACCCTTCATGCTTGCCATGTCCACATTACCTCTGAGCAAGTATGTCGGTCTCCTTTCGACCTATTATCTGTACCCACAACCAGAGTACGACAAGGATAATAGGTCCACAAATGTCCGCTGTTGACCACGAATATCTTCCGTGAAACCTCCCCTGCCATGTCCTCACTACCTCTGAGCAGGAAGGTTCCACGGTAAAACCCTCATGCTTGCCATGTCCTCATGACCTCTGAGCAAATATGTTGGTTTTCCTTTTCACCCTATTATCTGTATCCCGAACCAGGGTATGCCAAGGATAATAGGTCCACAAATATTCCTTTGCTAAGCTTCTTAGCATAAATCCACAACCCCACCATGCCCCGGGAGCCCAGCTGCTCTACGACATTCCTTTTTTTAAGCACCGGGAACATCCATGACCACTTTGCCACAGCTGTTCCGGACATCCTGTCCAAACTTGTTATCCGTACTTAAAACCAAGGTACGCCTAGGATAACAGGTCCACAAATAATCCTCCAGCAAGTCCAATTTTGCAAATGCCACAAGTACAAGAAAGAGAAGATGAGTTGAAACATGCTCATTTATTCAAAATTCTAAGTACTACATTATTTAGGATCACATCCCTTACAAAAAAAAAACAAAAGAGAACAGAAAGCTGATCACTGCTCCGGGGCACATAACGCCCTGAGACGGTCCGTCAGCAAAGCAACCGACCCTTGGGATCCTCCCCCAAAAGACGGCGTTAAATCAAGACGAATCAAGAGCATTTAATGAAGATTTGCACACATAGTCAGGACACGTGACAAAGAGCCTATGCGGACAGATAAATCTATGCGGCTGGGACACTTATGCGGCATGAACGGGACCATGCTTCTTATTCAAAGTGTTTCAATTTTGCAAATTGAAAACTTTGAAGGGGGTCCTGTAGAAGCATGGAAAATATCAGAATAATGGTCCATGCGGCTCCGGATACGAAGCCCATGCGGCTCATATGGGAGCTGTCTTATACAGTTCAAAGGAAGACTCTCCGTCTCATGCGGCTCGAGAGTGTATACAGTTCAGCAGGAATATGTGGCCCGATCGATGCCACGTGTCCCCCTGTGATCCTTCCCTACAGCTGGCCCTTTGAATAGTGGCCTCATTTAATGCTCTGACACGATTTGACGACTGTGGCGGCTCTGGCATAAAGTGTCATAATAGCTCTGCCATAATGACAGACTCTTCGGGAAAAGAAGAAGATCTCTGACCCGATCCGTCAGAAATCCTAGGTTGCCACGTGGCAAATCTCATGCGGCTTAAATAGAGAACAGCTTCATGCGGCTCACTGAGAAGTCACCCTATATGACTAGCAGAAATCAGCCATATGCGGCCCACTGAGAGCTCAGTCCCTGCGGCTCAATACAACACTAGCTCATGCGGCTTGCAAAAACTATGCATATGCGGCTCATTGAGAGTTTGTTCCTTGCGGTTCGATGAAGCATTGTCCTATGTGGCTCACGAAGAGTATCTCCCTGCGGTTCAAGTGTTGCCCATCCTATGCGGCTCTGGCAGGACCCACAATCAAAATACGTGGCATCGGATCAATCAACGATTTAACCGAATCTCAACAAATATATTTGACATCATCATCATAATTACTGAGATCAAGGCATATCATTTATCATCAAGCCAACAGGACACGTGGCGAGCAATCGGATATTGGTAGAATCCATCATGGAGATTTAAAGCAGTTAATATTAGTTGCTCACAAGATTCGGTGCTATCCTCATTAATGGCCGAGATTCGTTATAATCAGGATCAAGGGTTCAGATAGATTGAAGGAGCGCCGACATTCCAAACAAATGATCATTAGCAAACCCTAATGATCATACCCCACTCTTATAAATAGCCAGCATCATTTCTTTGCACAAGGACCGACAACAAAAGAATAAAAATATACAGAGTCAAAGAGAGAATACACAGAGAGAGAGAGAAGCCAGGAGAGCAACAGAGGAGCAAAAAGAGCACTTCTTCGTCAACGCCAACCATCTTTTTACAAGGAGCCAAGGCTGCATACCGATCGTCCAAGGAGTAAGGCAGGGCTGCCGTCGCCTTTCCGAGCCTCTATCGTCACCCCCCAGAATCTAAAATAAACAATTGTACTTAGATTGCTGTACCTAGGTTTTCGTCCCTAGACTTTCTTTGTACAAGCGAGTTTGTATTGTGAGTCTAAGTTCAGTCCTCCGATAATTGTTCTGTACTTTTACAATCAATGGCAAACAGGGTCGTCACCCCGATTCGAGGTCTGACACTGCTAGCGAACAAGCCACTCCTCGCTCCACATCAAGTTCCAAACTGGGGGTCGCTAGTCTGCCAACAACTCCATGTTCTGCTCCACCAGCCGAACCTCTGACAATCAAGCTGCCCAGGGCGTCCTCTCAGTCTTCCTTTACACAGGGGGTAGCCGAAGAGGAACCGGAGCTAGCCAAGTATGTGGCTGCCCACACTGATGTTTCCTCCGCTGATGATGTAATCCCCCTAGAAAAGATACCTTATTTCATCAATAAAGGGTTATCTTTGAACTACACCGAGCTCAATAAGCTATGTACAATGTATGCTATGGAACACGGTATAGGCACTCACCTACACACACAGGTGACAAATGTGTACACCGCGATCCAGCTTACTCCAGTAGAAGACGCTTACCGAATAATTGAGGGAGGGGACCATCCAATCATCTTCGGCCGGAAGGACGACCCGTATCCCTTCACCATAGAGGAAACCGACCTCTGGCCAGATGCCGGAAGACTGCCTCTGTATCTCTATAGCCCCCAATCTAAATATGTCATGAAGAAACAAGGGTATGATCTGGAGACGACGCCAGGTTTGAACTATGGCACTGGGCGACGATTACCTTTGAAGTCGCCAGTCCCGACGGGCAAACCACGGGACTACTATAGCAAAACTCGATGCGGGTTAGGGTATGTAACGCCTACTATGACCCCTGAGAGTTCAGATGAAGAATGCGACTGGCAGTCACATTCAACCGGGTCACCAACTTCTGACTCGGATACCAGCATCGGAGACATGTTCAGACAAGTCTTGTCAGTCAACATGGCATTCGCCGACGCTTACGAAGAAGACGAAGACATTTCCGAGATCCTCGAGCTAGAGCCGTGGGCCCAGTAATTGGATGCACAATGGGAAAAATGGTTCGAACTGAGAGAACCTCCTACTGAAGATGAAGTCATACAGGTTGACCTCGGCAGCGAATCTTCTCCAAAACCAATTTTCGTCAGTAAAAGCCTAACAGACGAAGAGCGAGAATCGCTGCTGGAACTTATCAAAGAATACATTGATGTGTTCGCCTGGAGCTATGAAGACATGCCAGGGCTAAATCCTGACATCGCCCTTCACAAACTCAACATTCGACCGGATGCGAAGCCAGTTAAGCAACAACAGCGACGCTTCCGCCCAGGCATCATGGACGCGATCGAAGCCAAAGTCAACAAACTAATAGCCAGCGGCTTCATTCGTGAGGAGCAACATCCTGACTGGGTCGCCAACATAGTTCCGGTCCTCAAAAAAAATGGAAAGATTCGAATCTGTATCGACTTCCGCAATCTGAACGAGGCATGCCCCAAAGATGAATTCCTCCTTCCCCTCACAGACATCATGATCGACAATACCTGTGGCTTCGAACGTATGTCGTTCATGGATGGCTTCTCGGGGTACAACCAAATCAAAATATCTCCTGACGACGAAAAGCATACGTCATTCCGAACACCAATTGGCACGTACTGCTACACAGTCATGCCTTTCGGTTTAAAGAATGCTGGTGCCACATATCAAAGGGCCATGAGTATCATCTTCAGGGACCACTTACGCAAGATGGTGGAGTGCTATGTTGATGACATCGTCGTCAAGAGTCGCTGTAAGGAAGACCATCTGCAGGATCTGAGGACGATATTCGACCTGATGCGAGCGCATAATTTAAAAATGAACCCTATGAAGTCCTTCCTAGGCGTATCCAGCGGGAAGTTCTTGGGTTTCATCATCACCGCCCAGGGTATCCATGTAGACCCTGAGAAGACGAAGGCAATTATGGAGATGAGTCTCCCGAGAAATCTCCACGAACTCAGAGGCCTTCAAGGGAGGTTAGCTTACATCAGGAGGTTCATTTCTAACCTCTCCGAGCGATGTCGGCCATTCACCCATCTCATGAAGAAAGGCGTCTCATTCGTATGGATGAAGAATGCCAACGTGCCTTCGACAGCATCAAAGAATATTTATCGAACCCTCCAGTCCTGGTGGCCCCGGTTGCTGGAAAACCATTCCTGCTCTATGTACGAGCAATGGAGCATTCCCTTGGTGCCCTGCTAGCACAAAACAACGATGCAGGCCATAAACAAGCCATATATTACCTCAGTCGAATGATGATTGGGCCAGACCACCGATACACCACAGTGGAAAAGGAATGTCTCGCCCTGGTGTTCGCCATTCAGAAGACACGGCACTATGTCACGGGACAAACGATACATGTGATCTCACGAGTCAACCCTCTCAGGGTCCTCATGACCAAACCAGGGCACTCAGCTCTCGCTCGCTACATAGGCAATATTGCTGTCCCCCTACCACATGACTTTGTCCCACAAAAGGCGGTCAAAGGTCAAGCCCTGGCAGACTTTTTGGCAGCCCACCCGGGCTCGGAGTCATCCAGGATATATGAAGAGATCCCAGATGAGTTCGCCGACTCCCATACAACCTCTCACGATGATATATGGCGAATGTTCTTCGACGGCGCTTCGATAACTTGACCTAAGGGCAACATCGTCGTCGGAGTCGGGGTAGTGCTGGTCTTCTCTTTCGGATTGGTGATTAACGTGCTTATTCCCTCACAGAACCCTGCTCTAACAATGTGGCCGAGTACAATGCCCTGGTCATTGGCCTCCAACTTGCAAGAGAGCTGGGTAGAATATCTTGAAGCATACGGCGATTCTCAGTTAATCGTCAATCAAATTCGGGGCTCATACGAAGTTCGCCATGAAGACATGATCCCCTATCACCAAATAGCAATCAACATCATCTCATCGTTCGAGGGATTCTTCATCGAACATGTCCCCAGACTCTGAAATATCGAAGCTGATGCCCTAGCTGGTCTTGCCGCTTCCCTAGCAGTTTCGAACTATGATCGCCAATCAGTGGATGTGATAGGCCACGAACTGGTCTGTCCCAAGAACAATGTGCAATTTGTGGCGAGTTATTCCGCCCAGACGATCGATGATGCCCCAGACTGGAGACAACCATTCATCGACTTCGTCGTCTACGACATCCTGCCCGAGAACCCAAAGGAAGCCACTTCCATCAGACGGCGTTCTCTCAGATTCTTCTACGATACAGAGACGAAAATGCTGTATCGCCGCTCCTACGACGGATTACTACTTCGGTGTGTCAAACGCAAAACCCAAAGAAGCCGTACGAGAAGCTCATGACGGTATTTTTGGGGCCCACCAGCCCGGTCCTAAATTGCAAGACCGTCTTCGCCGAATGGGCTACTATTGGCCCACGATGGTGGCAGATGCGATAGATTATGCTAGAAAATGCAAAGCCTGCCAAGTCCACGCGGACTTCATTCACCAACCATCCAAATTTTACATCCGACAGTGGTGTCCTGGCCATTTGAAGAATGGAGAATGGATATCATCGGTCCAATTGCTCCGCCTTCCTCCCGAGGACACCGGTTCATAGCCATTACAGATTATTTCTCCAAATGGGCGGAAGCTGTCCCGCTTGCAGAAGTAAAGACGTCAAACGTGATCAGCTTCCTAAAGCATCACGTCATATATCGCTTTGGACTGCCACGAAGGATCATACACGACAATGGTCCGCAGTTTGCAAGCCACGCCTTCTACCGGTTCTGTGATAAGGACCGCATTCAGAACATTGCTTCAACGCCATACAATCCGACAGCAAACGGGTTGGCCGAAGCATTCAAAAAAATAATCATCAAGCTGCTCAAGAAGTTCGTATCATCCAACAAATGCGACTGGAACGAGAAGCTTGGCGAATGCTTATGGGCGTATCGCACCACAGTCCGAACAGCCACCGAAAATACACTATTTTCCTTGGTATACGGAAGTGAGGCAGTCCTCCCATTAGAGACTCAGATCCCCTCACTCCGCGTCGTCCTCACGTATCAGTTAACAACGGACGAAAACCACCGTCGTCGGCTACAGGAGTTGGAGGCCTTGGATGAAAAGCGCCTCTTGGCTCAGCAACGAATCGAGTTATACCAAGCGCGCATCTCTGGAGCCTTCAACAAGAAGGTCAAAGTCAGAACATTCCAAGTGGGCGATCTCGTTCTGGCGGTCCGAAGGCCGATGGTTATGACGCATAAAACCGCCGATAAATTCCAACCAAAATAGGAAGGCCCGTTTATCATCGAGGTTGTATTCTCCAACGGTGCATACCGCCTCGCAAAGCAAAACGGAAACTTGCTCATGTTGCCCGTCAACGGCAAGTTCCTGAAGAAATATTATGTCTAAACACATTCTCTCCAAATCATCGAGTCATGTACCCATTGGTACCGCTGAACTCACATCCACAATATTTCAGATTATCGAGTCATGTACCTGCTGGTGCCGCTGAACTCACCTCCATATTTCCTTCAGATTATCGAGTCATGTACCGCTGGAACCGCTGAACTCACACCCACATGTACTTCAGATTACTGAGTCATGTACCCGCTGGTACCGCTGAACTCACGCTTTCACAATGTTCTAAATTATCGAGTTATATACCCTGGTGCCTCTGAACTCACATTCCGGTCACTCTTTCAGATAGCAAGTCATGTATGATCATACCTCTGAACTTTCTTTTTGGAAGAGATCCTTCCTCATGATCCACTACCCGCACTCCCAGTACACAAAAAGGGTAATCAATCCATAAATTTTCGAAACGGCCATGTCCTCATTACCTCTGAGTAGTTTTACTTCCACCAAAAACAAACCGCCCCCTCGTATAGAACTTCCACGTTCTCCTACCTTTGAGTCGTTCTATGTACCCCCTCTGCATTGAGCCCACTCCTGCCATGTCCTCATTACCTCTGAGTGGGAAGGCTCCGTCGAAAAAACCTTCATGCTTGCCATGTCCCCATTACCTCTGAGTAAGTATGTCGATTCCCTTTCAACCTATTATCTGTACCCACAACCAGAGTACGACAAGGATAATAGGTCCACAAATGTCCTCTGTTGACCATAAATGTCCTCTGTTGACCACAAACGTCCTCTGTTGACCACAAATGTCCTCTGTTGACCAAAAATGTCCTCTATTGACCACAAATATCCTCTGTTGACCACAAATGTCCTCTGTTGACCACAAATGTCCTCTGTTGACCACAAATGTCCTATGTTGACCACAAATGTCCCTGTTGACCACAAATGTCCTCAGTCGACCACAGATGCTGTACTGGA
>JANAVB010017999.1:8811549-8921549 GCA_029216955.1 Iris pallida
CCCACACCACCTCTTCACCCCCATCTCCACCATCATCCACCCTCCACCTCACCATCTTCAAAATAGAAACCCTAATCCCTTCAAAAAAGGGAAAAAAGAAGAAGAAGAAGAAGAGAGCTCGAAAGAAATTGAAGAGAAGGAGAAGGCTCAAAACCCTATTCCTATCCCAAATCAGTTTCCCAAGGCAAGTCCTCACCCTTACTTTCCTTTCAAATTTTTCCTTCCATCATTATTTTTGGTTACATTAGAAATTATATTTTGATTTCATAAAATTGTTATATGTGAGAAGTCAGTTAATAAGACAATACATCTAAATTGTCATATTGGGATATGTACTACTTTTAACAAAAAGTTTTGATTTATAGGTTCATTGGTATCTAGAGTATTGTTATTGGTGTCAAAATATGCTTTCCATTAGGGATAAATAGATGTAAGCTTGTTCCAAAGAAAGTAGATAGTTGTGCAGTAGGTTCATTTTATTGAAACCGTCAACCTCTGTTATGAACGTATTCAGGATATCGATGATTTATAAATGATTAAAAAGGGTTCTGCATCTGTATATGATATATCTTAGTTTGGTCTGTCATTGACTAACTATCATTATACCATTAAAATTAAAATTAAAATAAATAATTAAACTACCAAAGATAGCACCGAACACAGGAAGGTAACCAAAATGTGTGTTTGACGTATTTATATTAATTGTCGATTTCTCTGATCATTCTTAGATTTTGGTCTGACATATTCATTGTTCCATCGTACAATTTATTAATCAACAATGTTAGGAGTGGATATAAGTATGTATAAATACTCAGTTATATATGGCTTTTTAAGTAAATTTGCTACTTCGTACTGAACACAGGAAGGTAACCCCACTTTTAAGCTTTTCAAGTAAATTTGCTACTTCACACCTTAAAGAATCCAAAATGTGGTATATATGGCAAGTATGAGTTAAATTGAATACTTGGTTTAATTTTGTATGTAGTGAATATCAAGACAATATTGTAAAGCATATAAATTATTTGGTATGTAATGACATTTGGAAATTTCAAAAGAGTCAAATTTTTTATTTCTAGTAAATTTTCAAATTTTGATAGACATAGGCAAAGGAAATTAAGATTTGTTAAACTTAGGCACTGGAATTATTATTTGTGACGTATCACGGATAAGTGTATATGCGTTGGACATAAATAGAGGAACAATTGTGGCCATAAATTATTGAACATGCAATTGTGGACATGAATCATTGAACTTGAATTTTTCATTAACAAATGAACACATATGGACATATGGGGCTCTCCAATGGTAAGTCTGACATACACATAAGAACTGAATAGCTGGACCGCACGCCGGGAAGGTAAAAAGTACAAGGACCCTGTATTTCTCTATTTTAGTACTCAATTTTATGTGTTCATATTTAGAAATAAGTCTCGTTTCTATATTTTCCTACTTCATGCACAAGAATTACAATGATTAATATTGAAAAGTTTTGGTTTGATTTGATTTCCTTTATACTATCTACATGATATATATATATATATATATATAATATATATATATATATATATAGCAAGCCGCGACTCGACTAATTGTTAAAGGAAAGGTAACCATTGCTTGCTCAGGTAAAAGTCTCAAGTTCCTTTTTGTTCTTTTATACTGCGTGGTCCGGTGTTGAGAGTTGCTCCACCGAAAGGGTCGGCGAGCTCATTTATTTACCTGCGTGGTTCCGGTGTTGAGAGTTGCTCCACCGAAGGGGTCGGCGAGCCCAGGATTTACTTTTATTATATATATGTGTTTCTTGTAATTTTTGGGGCTCCTAATTACAAATGAGACTCTGCCGAAATTTTTAAAAAATTTAGAAGATAGACAAATTTCTGACTTTCAAAATTTTTTAGAAAATTTCTTATCTAGAAAGCATTTGGGAGGGTAGAACAACTGAATATCCTAGATATCCCGTAACATAAATAACAAAAGCTGATCAGTATTTCGAAAATCTCGTGAATCGGTACATCTAGTTTCACTAGGGTGTACTAGCCCAAGGGAGGCTCGGAAATCTCGGAAATTAATGCATCTATTTTGACAGTAACATCAAATAGATGATTTTAGCCCAAGGGAGGCTCGGAATTCACAGTCTGATCCCAGGTCAACGGGATTGTTACGGGAAATATTTAGAGGATTATTCAGAGTATTGTTCTCAAAACTGCATTTCATTAAATTCTAATCTTACTCCAGGATAACTCTGCCTATTATATTTAGGCAGCTTTCCTGTTTGCTCAAGGGAAGCAAATCCTACTAAAAGCTCAAGGGAAGCTCGAAAATCTTGCTATTCATGGAGTAGGACGATGTTTACAATCTTTGTGTTACTAAAGTATATATATATATAGTAGTACAAGTTGGCATATCCCTGTCTTTTCTAAAAAGAAAAACTACAAATTTCTTTATTTTGATTAATTTTCACCATTCTTGGCCGAGGACTTGCTTGTCGTTATCTAAACGACCTAGTATTTGTTCACTAGGTGAAGAAGAAGAAGACGCCTCCGCCGAAGTATCGCCGCACTACAACGAGGCATAAATTGTCCGGACTACCTACAGTTATGACCAGCACTATCGTAGTTATCTTGTAAATTACTTTTGTAATAAGCTTGTAGAAGCATTGTTGGAAAAGTTCCCTGTATAATAGCTACACTGTATTTAATACTATGAAAACTCCTTGTATTTTCCATTCTTGCTGATGATTACGGGCGACAATCGCGATTTCGGCGCGTAGCCTGGGGATGTGTATATGACGTCACCATTCGACTCGGAAAGCTGGACGTGACACGTCTTTTAGTGGTGGCCCATGCAGGTCAGCAAAGAATGGAAAATCTAGGATAAGATGCAGGTCAGACATTGCATAGAGGAAATATGATAGGGTGCAGGTTTGACAACCCAAGGATAGGATATAGGCCAAGTTCTAGGGAAACCTATGCAAGCTAAGATATGATGTTGGACAAGATTTTGGGGAGGCCCTATAGGCTCAGGTATAAACCTTAAGATATGTTTTAGAAAATATCTAAGAGATACCAAATAGAATTGTCTACGTTAGACTGTGTTTTATAGTGTCTAATAAAATTTCTATAGTAAGTATATATAATCAGGTGTCCTTACCCACCTAGGTCATGGGTAGTATAAGGATAGACATAATCATTCTAGGCTTATTAAGACAGGATGAATAGGACAAGTGTTCTCAAAAAGATCTAGAAGATTCCTTAAGAATCTTGGACTTGGTATTTCTAGTAAACCCGGAGTTCAAATATATATTGAACCATTACCTAGTTAGAAATAGTGAAGGGGTAAGTATAGATATAAATATATTTTGAATGATTATTGGGTAGGAAAGTACTAGCAATAACTTGTCTAGGGTTTTGCCTAATAGTTATTGTATAGAGTATTATATACGTATTATATTAAGAAGCTAATTCCTTATTCCTTACTCCCTCTAAACTTCTATCGATGCCTAAGTCCTAAGTCCTGACTCGTTCTCCTTTATTTGTTGAATTTCTGTGGCCTGGGTATTTCGCAAACCCAATCTACTTCAAAATTTTCAATTTTGTTGCTTCACTTAACATTCACTAAATGGAAATCTAGAATTGTATCCTCAATCTTTTCTTCCATTTACATCTTTTCTTGGCATCCCTATTTCAGGAATTGCCCTCTATCTAATATCCATTGTAATTTACTCTTTTGATATATTTTTCTTTTCTGTGAAGTGAGTGCTTTGATTGGATTTTGTGTAAATGATATTTATGTGAATGAATACTTCTTGTATCTTGATACCTAAAATTTTCTAATGAATCGTGAAATGAGAAGTTGTTGCAGCCATTCGGACTGGCCATCCAAATTGGCGAGGCACGTATTCTCGAACATGATTCAGGAATTTAATGAATTTTCGGGGATCAAGACATAATTTTTCATAATGAATTTTTGCACTTGATATTCGAATTTTGATTTCATTTACCTTGATTTGGAATTTGAAAAACGTCATTTAAAATGACATATAGTGCTTTTGATAATATAGATATATGAGTCTATTTTATGTTAAAATATTATCTATTAGTTTGATACCATGATGAAATAACGTTGATGATATTTGGAGAACTTGAAAATAAGTATTGCTTCTTGAATATATTTGGATTACTAAGAATATCATGATCTATAAAGCTACTTCACAATCATGATTCCTACTCATTCTATGGATGTCATTGGCGTGGTAGCAAAAGCTGCAGCCATGAATCCTGATAGTGAAACGGTATCTTGATTGCAGCCATATACGCAATGGCGAGGCACAATATTACTATATCTCGCCAGAAAATATTACGACCCGTACCCTAGAGTTAGGGCACGGGACGTGGGTACGTCCAGCCTACGCCGCAGTGTCGGCGGTAGAACGCTGTCCTAGGTCACAACATCTAGCAATATAAAGCTTAAACAGATTATACTCCCCGAATGGGGGTGATATGATAAAAGTAGACTCAATCACAACTAAGGAAGAAGAAGCACGATATGATATAAAACTCAAGGAAAAACAGATGATAACATAGCTGATAGATAGATAAATGAAACTGCTGAAATGAAAGGAAATCCCAAGTACATCAGAGAGTCTAAGTGTCTAACATAAATACATAATCCCAGAATCAAGTATATACAATCATCCATGACATACTGAAAATGAAAACATCCTAGTCTAAGGGTGTGTCATCCACAGCTAGTGGGGCCTGCTGATGGTCCAGGTCCAACATCTCATCGAGGGTGGCACCGTAATAGGTATCCATGTAGAAGCATGGAAAATATCCGAATGATGGTCTATGCGGCTCAGAGCAGGAGAACCCCATGCGGCTCATACAGGGACAGTCCCATGCGGTTCAAAGAGACTCTCAGTCTCATACGGCTCGGGGCAGGAGAATCCATGCGGCTTACATAGGGACAGTCCCATGCGGTTCAAAGAGTCTCCCAGCCTCATGCGGCTCGAAAGTACATACGGCTCACAAACGACCAACAGAGATATGCGGCTCGATCAATACCACGTGTCCCCATGGGATTCCTTCACACAGCTGGCCATCGAGTAATGGCCTTATTTAATGCTCTGCCATGATTTGACAGCTGACGGCTCTGACATAAAGTGCCATGATGGTCCTGTCATAATGACAGACTCTTCGGGAACAGAAGAAAATCTCTGATACGATCCGAGATTGCCATATGGCAGACTCCCATGCGGCTCAATCGAAGAACAGCTTCATGCGGCTGGCAGGAATCATCTTCCTGCAGCTCACCACGAAACCATCCCATGCGGCTCGCAAGTACTATACCTATGCGGCTCGCTGAGACGCTGTCTTATGCGGTTCATGGATATCATGCGGCTCTGGCAGGGTCCACCATTAAGACACGTGGCAGAGATTCAATTGCCCCCATCACTTGACAGCTGGTAGCAGGGTGATTATGGGATGCGTGGTATTAAATCAATCAGAGATTTACCAGATCCCAATAACCATATTTAACGTTATCTTCATAATTAATGAGATCAGGTCATATCATTCATGATCAAGCCAATGAGACACGTGGTGAGAGATCCAAGCTTGACACAACCAATCATGAAAATTTAAAGCAATCAGCATTAATCATTCACAGGATTCAATACTATCCACATTAATGGCCCAGATCCTTCACGCTTAAGACTAATGGTCCAGATTGATTAATCATCAGGCCGCCGCCATTTTGAGAATGGGCAATTATCCAAACCCTAATGATGCCCCCACTCTTATAAATAGCAAGGTGCCATTCCCTTGCGAAGGGACGGACAGAGAGCTTCCCCCTTAATAATCAGAGAGAAAATACACAGAGAGAGAGAGAAGCCAGAAGAGCAACACGAGGAGAGAAAGAAGGGCATTTCTTCGTCAACGTCAAGCATCTCGTCACAGGAGCCAAGGCTACATCCGATCGTCCAAGGAGTAAGGCAGAGCGGCCGTCGCTATCCCGAGCCTCTACCGTCACCCCCAGAATCAAAAATAAACAATTGTACTTAGACTGATGTACCTAGGTTTTCGTCCCTAGGCTTTCTTTGTACAAGCGAGTTTGTAAAGTGAAGTAAAAGTCCAGTCCTCCGATAATTGTTCTGCTCTTTTATATTTCATGGCAAATACGATGGCGACTCTGCTGGAGACAAACTTCTCCACGGCTGAGGAGTTGGTGACACAGTCGGATGCAGCCAAACTTGGCTCCACGCAACAAAAGATGGTCGTCCGCTTCGACCAACAGACGTTTGAAGAGATGCTCTCCGAAGGAAGCGCTGGCCCGGTCCAGAAGCGCACCCGTACGACGAAGGCTCGCAAAAAGTGGAGGCCAAAATCATTTGCTTCTCCCCAAGCCCTCGATGGGATACCCTCTGTTGCTCAAGACGGCGAGAAGGACTCTCCTGCGGTCCCACTTCAGACCGGAGACAACTCTGCTGTCCCCAAGTCCGGCAGAAGAAAACACTATAATGCTGGACTTGCAGGGGCAGAGAGAAACTCTATGCGATCCGAGCCGCATAAGGGTATTAGCCGCAGGGAGAAAGCTCATACGGCTGCATCCGCCAGCCGCATGAAGAAAACTCATGCGGCCACATCTGTCGGCCACATAGTTTATGCGGCTACAGTTGTCGACCGCATGGATGAGACTCATGCGGTCACTGAAGTCAATCGCTTGCAGAAAACCCATGCGACCACAGTTGCCAATCGCATACGGCCAGCCTGCACGGTCGTGACTCCCAGTCGCACAAGAACAACTCATCCGACAGCAGAAGACAACCGTATGCAGACCGCCTGCACGGTTTCCAATCCTAGCCGCATAGCGTCCGTTCCATGCTCTTCTCGATCAGTCTTCGACCGTCTCTCATACGGTCCTGACCCTGATGGTTCTCTGGATGATAAGCCAGACTCTGTGGTATTCAACTTAGACTCTTCCTATTACGCACCCGCAAGTGCTAAAAAGAAGAAGTCTAGGGCAGCGCGGGCTCATCAAGCCCAGTCAGCTGCCCCAACCTCTGACTATCGGGGCGTCCCGTTGACTATCACGCAGGCCTCTGATGGGAAGTTGTATAGAACCGCTCGAGTCCAGCCTCCGGCGACAAAAGGACAAAGTGGTTCCTCTGACCTGCGTGAGGCGATCCTCCACAAGCGCAAGGAAAGAGAAGGGGCTTCGGTGTGCAAAGAGTCCTCGCTTGGACGTCACTGCACCCAAATCATCGTCAACTGCTGTTACAACAACGCGGCAGTGACGGAAGATCGGCCGTCAGTCTTCCAAAGACTACAGCATCCGAGCTCAGAGGATGAGGCACCTCCTGTTGTCTCCTACAATTCCACTCAGAAAGTCCCCACCGAGGGGAGAGGAAAGAAGACAAGCATCTCCAGCCCCAAGATATCAACCACTACAGCTAAGAAACTGTCGTCTAAACGGTTGTCCTCCACCGGAGTATTCCAATACACCCGTTCAAAGACAAAATCTACTGCAATGGGAAATTCATCATCCACATCGCTGGGGGTCGTGGGAACTGGGGGTAGCACTCCTCCGAACATCCACAACAATCCTATGTTTCAAGGAGACGAGCTCGGGGAAACAACTCTCCCATTAGGTACAACAGACGCTGATGTCCCCGAGGACATCCATGACTCTCAAGACGAAGCAAGCTCTGAGGCTGGGGGTACTGTTCCCTCCGAGTCCGAACCCGAAGAGAACATTCCCACCTACCCCGATGACTTCTCGGTGCATGGATATGACTCGGAGGGTACATCCTCCACCGTTCCTTCCATCACTCCTCATGTAAGGACGATGTTCATGACGGACAGCAATCAAGGTGGTTCCAGTGATCGCCAACACATCGACACTTTGGAGGCCACACTGCACGCCTTGGTCAAGTCTGTAGACGAGATCAAAGCGGCTCTTTCTACTCTGCAGGGAGTGACACCTGGCCAAATAAGCGCGGGTCCCACAATCAATGTAGATTCAAATTCAGCGGCACCGAACCCAGGCAATAATCCTCCCGAAATAACGGCCCCTACCGCGACAGATGAGGCCCGAGAAGTAAGAAGAGAGGTTCAGGAGCTCCGAGCCATGTTCCACGCCCGAGAAAACTCTCAAGATCTCAGAATACGGCAACCATATCCTGCTGAATGGAGGGATGGTCCATTCCCACCAAGATATAAGCCGTTCAATATCAACCCATATGATGGCAAGACCTCAGCAAGTCGGTACATCACTTACTTCGAGGTCACCGTCGACCATCTGCCCCATGATGATGCTATCCTCACGTGATTATTCATTGGGGCATTGGAAGGAGTCGCCTTCGACTGGTACCGCAACCTGCCAGACAACTGCATCCACTCCTTCGCTGGCTTCAAGCGATTGTTCTTGGAGAGATTCTACGAGGTAGGACAGGACATCACCATGTCCACCCTCATGGACGTCGTCCAAGGGGAGAAGGAGCTGACAAGGAACTACATTGAGCGGTTCCGCCAAACCGCCATGAAGTTGCCCTCTGGAAATCTAGATTCCTCTTTGATTGAAATTTGCCAAAAGAGACTCCTCCCAACAATCAGTCTCTGGATGGGCGAAAGTCAATTCAAGGACTGGAAGACGTTTATCATCAGCGCCACAAGCGTCGAAGAACGATTGAAGAAGGCTCACCAACTGGGATTGCACATCTCGGATGGAGAGAACAAGGGCAAGCGTCCCAATAACGATAATGGGGGTAGCCCCTCCAACAATCGGGACGGCATGGGCAAGCAGGCTATGGTGGCCGACACGGCACAAAAACCCGAGCCAAAGCCAGCAGACAAACAATGGCCGCAGATCACGTACTCCTTCGAAGACGGCCACGTCAAGCCCATCTTGGACATGCTCATACAAGGAGACAAAATTTAGCTTCCTCCTCCAAGACGGGAACCGCGGCCAGCAGATCTGGAGAACCCAAAGTTCTGTCATTACCACCGCTACGTTCACCATGCTACACATGACTGCTACCAGCTAAAACGATACATCCAAAACCTCATTGATTCAAACGCTCTGGCCATCGATTTCGAGGAGGTAACCGTAGCAGCCAACATGGTGTCCGTACAATTTGGCAACTTCCCTCCAACAGAGACTCAAGACAGTGTTATACCCATCCCTCTGGCGACGATGGAGATTGCTAATCTTCCACCTGCCCGGGATCAAGCTGCTGGTTTAGTGCCTCTCACCACATCACGGGGAGAAATCATGTGGGTCCACCCGGATCTAGTACCTGAAGTGACTCAGTCCGCTCCGCCTTCTATTCACAAGAAGAAGAGTGGAAAAGTCAGATCCTGCCGCACCATCTCGACAGATGTGGAAGAAGTCACGGCTGTCGTCACTCGATCTGGAGCACAATTCCAACTCGTGGTTGAGAACTCGACTGATGATCATCCGCCAGCTACCACTGACGCTCCAGCGCCTCATCAGCCTCCGACGACCGACAAGCCTAGGCCGAAGGAGACTCGCTTCGACAAATCCCTCCGAAAAGAGACACCTCAGGGGCTAGAAAGGCCCTACAACTTTGACATCTTAGCACAATTGGCTAACACACCGGCCAAGTTGTCATTATACGAGCTCCTGAGACCCTCCAAGGATGTTCGTGCGGCTTTGAGCGATGCACTCCAAAACGCCGACGCATACCTGGCTCAGGTCAACCTCACGGGAGAGAACCTGCCTGCAGATCTCCAAGACAGCGCCTGCACGAGAGCAATGCCTAACATCGTCTTCACTCCGCAGGACATGCTCATCAAAACCAACCTGCACGATCGCCCGCTATACTACACTGGATACATTGGCGACATAAAGGTGGATCGGATGCACATTGATCCTGGCTCTTCCATAAGCATTATTCCGAAGGGTCTGCTACATCATCTCCGTATCCCAATGCATCGCCTGACGCCTACAAGCACCGCCATCAGCGGTTTCAATTCGGGCAGGAGCTACCCAATTGGAAAGATTCGTCTGAAGTGTCAAATTGGCGACCTCCAATCCGAAGTCACCTGCTACGTCATAGATGCAGACACTTCTTACAACATCCTCTTGGGGCGCCCATGGATATACGATTATATGATCGTGCCTTCCATGCTACACCAGTGCTTCAAATATGTCGACAAACATGGCTTCGTGAGGACAGAATTTGCTGATATCGATCCCTTCAAAGGGGTCGAATCTTACTACTCAGACTCCTGCATGTACGAAAAATCAAAGAAGCACCTTGGTGAAGGAGACGTACAAGCTAAAACCGAGACAGCCACAGGATCAGAAGAGCCTCTGACGATCCACCTCCAAGCTCGTAAACCGGGCAAGTCTGCACCCCTTACTGCCACCCTGCGGAAGGACGCGATCAGCCTCTCGGCGTAAGAGGAGCAGATGATAATCCGGCTGCCAAGGTTCGGCCAAGTGCTGAGGCCCACAACGGGGCCACTGACAATCAGACTGCCGAGAGTCGGTCAACCCCAAACAGAGAAGCTCAATCCCTCCGACAAGCCGCTGACGATACGCCTTCCCAAGAAGGGTCTGTAGAAGCATAGAAAATATCAGAATAATGGTCCATGCGGCTCTGGATACGAAGCCCATGCGGCTCATATGGGAGCTGTCTTATACAGTTCAAAGGAAGACTCTCCGTCTCATGCGGCTCGAGAGTGTATACGGTTCAGCAGGAATATGCGGCTCGATCGATGCCACGTGTCCCCCTGTGATCCTTCCCTACAGCTGGCCCTTTGAATAGTGGCCTCATTTAATGCTCTGACACGATTTGACGACTGTGGCGGCTCTGGCATAAAGTGTCATAATGGCTCTGCCATAATGACAGACTCTTCGGGAAAAGAAGAAGATCTCTGACCCGATCCGTCAGAAATCCTAGATTGCCACGTGGCAAATCTCATGCGGCTTAAATAGAGAACAGCTTCATGCGGCTCACTGAGAAGTCACCCTATATGACTAGCAGAAATCAGCCATATGCGGCCCACTGAGAGCTCAGCCCCTGCGGCTCAATACAACGCTAGCTCACGCGGCTCGCAAAGACTATGCATATACGGCTCATTGAGAGTTCGTTCCCTGCGATTCGATAAAGCATTGTCCTATGCGGCTCACGAAGAGTATATCCCTGCGGTTCAAGTGTTGCCCATCCTATGCGGCTCTGGCAGGACCCACAATCAAAATACGTGGCATCGGATCAATCAACGATTTAACCGAATCTCAACAAATATATTTGACATCATCATCATAATTACTGAGATCAAGGCATATCATTTATCATCAAGCCAACGAGACACGTGGCGAGCAATCGGATATTGGTAGAATCCATCATGGAGATTTAAAGCAGTTAACATTAATTGCTCACAAGATTCGGTGCTATCCTCATTAATGGCCAAGATTCATTGTAATCAGGATCAAGGGTTCAGATAGATTGAAGGAGCGCCGATATTCCAAACAAATGATCATTAGCAAACCCTAATGATCATACCCCACTCTTATAAATAGCCAGCATCATTTCTTTGCACAAGGACCGGCAATAAAAGAATAAAAATATACAGAGTCAGAGAGAGAATACACAGAGAGAGAGAGAGAGAGAGAAGCCAGGAGAGCAACAGAGGAGCAAAAAGAGCACTTCTTTGTCAACGCCAACCATCTTTTCACAAGGAGCCAAGGCTGCATACCGATTGTCCAAGGAGTAAGGCAGGGCTGCCGTCGCCTTCCCGAGCCTCTATCGTCACCCCCCAGAATCTAAAATAAATAATTGTACTTAGATTGTTGTACCTAGGTTTTCGTCCCTAGGCTTTCTTTGTACAAGCGAGTTTGTATTGTGAGTCTAAGTTCAGTCCTCCGATAATTGTTCTGTACTTTTACAATCAATGGCAAACACGATGTCGACTCAGCTGGGGACTAACTTCTCCACGGCTGAGGAGTTGGTGACGCAATCGGTTGCAGCCAAGCTTGGCTCCACGCAATAAAAGATGGTCGTCCGCTTCGACCAACAAGCGTTTGAGGAGATGCTCTCCGAAGGAAGCGCTGGCCCGGTCCAGAAGCGCACCCGCACGATAAAGGCTCGCAGAGAGTGGAGGCCAAAATCATTTGCTCCTCTCCAAGCCCTCGACGGTGTACCCTCTGTTGCTCAAGACGGTGAGAAGGACTCTTCTGCGGCCCCACTTCAGACCGTAGACAACTCTGCTGTCTCCACGTCCGACAGAAAAAAATACTATGATGCTGGACTTGCAGAGGCAAAGAGGAACTCTACGCGAACTGAGCCGCATAGGGGTGCTAGCCGAGTGAAAAAGGCTCATGCGACCACATCCGCTAGCCGCATGGACAAAGCCCATGCGGCCACAGTCGCTGGCCGCATGAAGAAGAATCATGCGGTCACATTTGGCAGCCGTATAGTTTATGCAGCTACAGTCGCCAATCACATGGATGAAACACATGAGGCTATAGGAGGCAGCCGCTTACAAAAAATCCATGCAGCCACTATTGCCAATCGCATGTGGCCAGCCTGCACGGTCGTGACTCCTAGCCGCCCAAAGACAACTCATCCGACAGCAGAAGATGACCGCATGCAGACAGCCTGCACGGTACCCAACTCTGGCAGCATAGCGTCCGTTCCACGCTTCTCTCGATCGGTCTTCGACCGTCTCTCATACGGTCCCGACCCTGATGATTCTCTGTATGATAAGCCAGACTCTGTGGCATTCAACTTGGACTCCTCCTATTACGCACCCACAAGTGCTAAAAGAAGGAAGTCTAGGGCAGTACGGGCTCATCGAGCCCAGTCAGCTGTTCTAACCTCTGACTATCGGAGCGTCCCGTTGACTATCACACGGGCCTCGGATGGAAAGTTGCATACAACTGTTCAAGTCCAGCCCCCCGCGGCGAACAGACAGAGTGGTTCCTCTGACCTGCGGGAGACGGTCCTCCACAAACGCAAGAAAAGAGAAGGAGTATCGGTGTGCAAAGAGTCCTTGCTTGGACATCGCTGTACCCAAATCATCGTCAATTACTGCTGCAACAACACGGCAATGACAGAAGCGCGGCCATCCGTCTTCCAAAGGCTACAGCATTCAAACTCAGAAGATGAGGCACCTCCTGTTGTCTCCTGCAATTCTGCTCAAAAAGTCCCCGTCGAAGAGAGAAGGAAGAAAACGAGCATCTCCAGTCCGAAGATATCAACCACTACAACTAAGAAACTGTCGTCTAAACGGTTGTCCTCCACTGGTATATTCCAACACACCCGTTCAAAGACGAAATTTACCTCGATGGGAAATTCATCATCCACATTGCTGGAGGTTGAAGGAGCTGGGGGTAGCACTCCTCCGAACATCCGCAACAATCCGATGTTCCAAGGAACCAATTCCGCACAAACAACTCTTCCATCAGGAGCAACGGACGCTGATGCCCCCGAGGACATCCGTAACTCTTAAGACAAGGCAAGCTATGAAGCTGGGGATACCATTCCCTCCGAGTCCGAGCCCGAAGAGAACATTCCCACCTATCCCGATGACTTCTCGGTACATGGGTACGACTCAGAGGGCACATCCTCCACCGTTCCTTCCGTCACTCCTCACGTAAGAATGGTGTTCATGGCGTACAGCGATCAAGGTGGTTCCAGCGATCGCCAGCGCATCGACAGTCTCGAAGCCATATTACTTGCTTTGGTCAAGTCTGTAGACGAGATTAAAGTGGCCCTGTCCACTCTACAAGGAGGAGCGCCTGGTCAAACAAACACGGGCCCCGCGGTCAATGTAGATTCGAACTCAGCTGGCACCAAACCAGGGCAATAATCCTCCCGAAATAACAACCCCCGTCGTGACAGATGAGACCCGAGAAGTAAGAAGAGAGGTCCAGGAGCTCCGTGCCATGTTTCATGCCCGAGAAAACGCTCAAGATCTCAGAATACGGCAACCATACCCTGCTGAGTGGAGGGATGTTCCATTTCCACCAAGATATAAGCCGTTCAACATTAACCCGTATGATGGCAAAACCTCAGCAAGTCGATACATCACTTACTTTGAGGTCACCACCGACCATCTGCCCCATGAAGATGCGATCCTCACACGGTTATTCATTGGAGCATTAGAAGGAGTCGCCTTCGATTGGTACCGCAATCTACCGGACAACTGCATCCATTCCTTCGCCGGCTTCAAGCGCATGTTCTTGGAACGGTTCTATGAAGTAGGACAAGACGTCACTATGTCCACTCTCATGGACGTCGTCCAAGGGGAGAAGGAGTTAACGAGGAACTACATTGAGAGGTTCTGCCAGACCGCCATGAAGCTGCCTTCCGGAAATCCGGATTCTTCTTTGATTGAAATCTGCCAAAAGAGACTGCTTCCAACGATCAGTCTCTGGATGGGCGAGAGTCAATTCAAAGATTGGAAGGCGTTCATCATCAGCGCCACAAGCACTGAAGAACGACTGAAGAAGGCCCGCCAACTGGGGTTGCACATCTCAGAAGTGGAAAATAAGGGCAAGCGTCTCAACAACGATAATGGGGATAACCCCTCCAACAATCGGGACAGTAAGGGAAAATAGGCTATGGTGGCCGACACGGCCCAGAAGCCCGAGCCACAGCCAGCAGACAAGCAATGGCCTCAAATCACTTACTCTTACGAAGATGGCCACGTCAAGCCTATCTTAGACATGCTCATACAAGGAGGTAGAATTCAGCTTCCTCCACCAAGGCGGGAGCCTCGGCCGGCTGATCTGGAGAACCCGAAGTTCTGTCATTACCACCGTTATGTACACCACGCTACACATGACTGCTACCAATTAAAACGGTACATCCAAAGCCTCATCGATTCAAACGCTCTGGCCATCGACTTCGAAGAGGTAACCGTAGCAGCTAATATGGTATCCGTACAGTTCGACAACTTCCCTCTGACGAAGACTCAAGACGGGGTAATCCCCGTCCCTCTCGCGACAATGGAGATCACCAATCTTCCTCCGCCCCGAGAACAAGCTGCTGGTCTAGTACCTCTCACCACCTCATGAGGAGAGGTCATGTGGGTCCATCCAGACTTGGTGTCAGAAGTGACTCGGCCCACACCATCTCCCTCCAACTAAAAAGAGTGGAAAAATCAAGACCTGCCGCACAGTTTCAGCAGACAACGAGGAAGCTACAGCCGTCGTCACTGCGGTCCGGAGCGCAATCCCAACCTGTGGTTGATAGTCCAGCTGAAAATCATCAACCCACTACAACTGATGCTCTGGGACCGGCTCAGCCTTCGACGACCGACAAGCCTAGGCCGAAGGAGACTCGCTTCGACAAATCTCTCCGAAAGGACGCAGCCCAAGGGCTAGAGAGGTCCCTATAACTTTGACATCTTAGCACAATTGGCTAACACTCCGGCCAAATTATCATTATACAAACTCCTGAGGCTCTCTAAGGATATTCGTATTGTATTGAGTGAAGCACTCCAAAATACCGATGCCTATCTCGCTCAATCTAACCTCACTGGGGAGGACTCACCCATGGATCTCCAAGATAGTGCCTGCACGGGAGCAATGCCCAACATCGTCTTCACTTCGCAGGACATGCTCATCAAAACCAACCTACATGATCGTCCACTATACTACAAGGGATACATCGGCGACGTGAAGGTGGATCGGATGCACATTGATCCGGGCTCTTCCATAAGCATCATCCTGAAGGGCCTGCTACATCATCTTCGCATCCCAATGCATCGCCTAACACCTACAAGCACCGCCACCAGCGGCTTCATTCAGTGAGAAGCAGCATCCCGATTGGGTCGCCAATATAGTACCTGTCCTCAAGAAGAATGGGAAAATTCGAATCTGCATCGACTTCCGTAACTTGAACGAGGCATGTCCCAAAGATGAATTCCCCTTTCCTATCACAGACATCATGATCGACAATACCTGCGGCTTTGAGCGTATGTCATTCATGGATGGCTTCTCGGGATACAACCAAATCAAGATATCTCCCGACGACGAAAAGCATACATCATTCCGAACATCGATTGGCACGTACTGCTACACAGTCATGCCTTTCGATTTAAAGAATGTTGGCGCCACATATCAAAGAGCTATGAGCATCATCTTCAGAGACCACTTACGTAAGATGGTGGAGTGCTATGTTGATGATATAGCCGTCAAGAGCCGTAGCAAAAGGAGACCATCTGCAGGATCTAAGGACGGTATTCGACCTAATGCGGACACATAATTTGAAGATGAACCCTACGAAGTCCTTCCTGGGCGTATCCAGCGAGAAGTTCTTAGGCTTCATCATCACTGCAAAGGGTATCCATGTAGACCCCGAGAAGACAAAAGCAATCATGGAGATGGGCCCCCTGAGAAATCTCTGCGAACTCAGAGGCCTTCAGGGAAGGCTAGCTTACATCAGAAGGTTCATTTCCAACCTCTCCGGGCGATGCCGACCATTTATGCACCTCATAAAAAAGGAGTCTCATTCGTATGGGACGAAGAATGCCAGCGTGCTTTCGATAGCATCAAAGAATATCTGTCAAATCCTCCAGTCTTGGTAGCCCCAGTCCCTGGAAAACCATTTCTGCTCTATGTACGAGCAATAGAACACTCCCTCGGTGCTCTGCTGGCACAGAATAACGATGCAGGCCATAAACAGGCTATATATTACCTCAGCCGAATGATGATTGGACCAGAGCACCGATACACCGCTGTAGAGAAGGAATGCCTCGCCCTGGTGTTCGTCATTCAGAAAATGCGACACTATGTCACCGGACAAACGATACATGTGGTCTCACGAGTCAACCCTCTGAGGGTTCTCATGACTAAACCAGGGGCACTCAGCTCTCGACTCGCTACATGGGCAATATTGCTGTCCCCTTATCATATGATCTTCGTCCCCTAAAAGGCAGTCAAAGGTCAAGCCCTGGCAGATTTCTTGGCAGCCTACCCAGGCTCGGAGTCTTCCAGGATATACGAAGAGATCCCAGATGAGGTCGCCGACTCACATGCAACCTCTCACGAGAATATATGGTGAATGTTCTTCGACGGCGCGTCAAGGACCGGACCTAAAGGCAATATAGTTGTCGGAGTCGGGGTAGTACTAATCTCTCCTTCCGGATTGGTGATTAACTGCGCTTATTCCCTCACTGAACCCTGCTCTAACAATGTGGCCGAGTACAACGCTCTGGTCATTGGCCTCCAACTTGCAAGAGAGTTGGGGGTAGAATACCTTGAAGCATACGACGATTTCCAACTAATCGTCAATCAGATCCGGGGTTCATACGAGGTCCGCCATGAAGACATGATCCCTTATCATCAAATAGTGATTAATATCATCTCGGCATTTGAGGGGTTCTTCATCGAGCACGTCTCCAGACTCCGAAATATTGAAGCCGATGCCCTAGCTGGTCTCGCCGCTTCCCTAGCAGTTCCAAATTATGATCGGCAATCAGTGGAAGTGATAGGCCATGAACTGGTCTGTCCCAAAAACAATGTGCAATTTATCGTAAGTTATTCCGCACAGACGATCGATGACGCCCCAGATTGGAGACAACCATTCATCGACTTCGTCGTTTACGACATCCTGCCTGAGAACCCAAAGGAAGCTACTTCCATCAGAAGGCGTTCCCTCAGATTCTTCTACGATACAGAGACAAAAATGCTGTATCGCCGCTCCTACGACGGATTACTGCTTCGGTGTCTGTCAAACGCAGAAGCCAAAGAAGCCGTACGAGAAGCCCATGACGGTGTTTGCGGGGCCCACCAGCCCGGCCCAAAACTGCAAGACCGCCTTCGCCGAATGGGCTACTATTGGCCCACAATGGTGGCAGACGCGATAGATTATGCTAGAAAGTGCAAAGCTTGCCAAGTCCACGCGGACTTCATCCACCAACCCTCCGAATTTTTACATCCGACAGTGGCGTCCTGGCCATTCAAAGCATGGGGAATGGATATCATTGGTCCAATCACCCTACCTGCCTCCCGAGGACATCGCTTCATACTTGCGATCACTGATTACTTCTCTAAATGGGCGGAAGCTGTCCCACTCGCAGAAGTCAAGACTTCAAACGTGATCAGCTTCCTTAAACACCACGTCATCTACCGCTTTGGACTGCCCCGAAGGATCATCCATGATAATGGTCCGCAGTTTACAAGCCACGTATTCTATCGGTTCTGCGACAAGCACCGCATCCAGAATTTTGCTTCAACGCCGTACAATCCGACAGCGAATGGGTTAGCAGAGGCGTTCAACAAAATAATCATCAAACTGCTCAAGAAGTTCGTCTCCTCCAACAAGCACGACTGGAACGAGAAGCTCGGCGAGTGCTTATGGGCTTATCGCACCACGGTCTGAACAGCCACCGAAAATACGCCATTCTTCCTGGTATACGGGAGTGAGGCAGTCCTCCCCTTGGAGACACAGATCCCCTCACTACGTGTCGCCCTCACCCATTAATTAACAACCGATGATAACTACCGACGTCGACTGCAAGAGTTAGAGGCCTTAGATAAAAAGTGCCTCCTAGCTCAACAAAGGATCGAGCTATACCAAGCACGCATCTCAGGAGCCTTCAACAAGAAGGTCAAAATCAGAACGTTCCAGGTAGACGATCTCGTCTTGGCAGTCCGGAGGCCAATGGTCATGACTCACAAGACCGCCGACAAATTCCAGCCAAAGTGGGAGGGCCCATTTATCATTGAGACGGTATTCTCCAACGGTGCTTACCGCCTTGCAAAGCAAAACGGAGACTTGCTCATGCTGCCCGTCAACGGCAAGTTCCTGAAAAAATATTATGTCTAAACAACATTCGCTACAAGGTCGTCGAGTCATATACCCGCTGGTACCACTGAACTCACACCCTCAGCATTTCAGATTATCGAGTCATGTACCGGCTGGTACCACTGAACTCACACCCACAACATTTCAAGATCATCGAGTCATGTACCTGCTGGTGCCCCTGAACTCACCCCTACAACCCCTTCAGATTAACGAGTCATGTACCCGCTGGTGCCGTTGGACTTCCGCTTTCTCAACATGTTAATTTACCAAGTTATGTACCCGCTGGTGAGAACTCACATTCCGGTCACTCTTTCGGATAGTAAGTCACGTATAATTATACCTCTGAACTTTCTTCCTGGAAGAGATCCTCCCTCATGATCCAATACCCGCACTCCCAGTGCACAAAAAGGGTAATCGATCCATAAATTTTCGAAAACGGACATGTCCTCATTACCTCTGAATCATTTTCACTTCCACCAAAAACAAACCGCCCCTCACATAGAACCTCCACGTTCTCCTACCTCTGAGTTGTTCTATGTACTCCCTCTTCATTGAGCCCACTCCTGCCATGTCATCATTACCTCTGAGTGGGAAGGCTCCATCGAAGAACCCTTCATGCTTGCCATGTCCACATTACCTCTGAGCAAGTATGTCGGTCTCCTTTCGACCTATTATCTGTACCCACAACCAGAGTACGACAAGGATAATAGGTCCACAAATGTCCGCTGTTGACCACGAATATCTTCCGTGAAACCTCCCCTGCCATGTCCTCACTACCTCTGAGCAGGAAGGTTCCACGGTAAAACCCTCATGCTTGCCATGTCCTCATGACCTCTGAGCAAATATGTTGGTTTTCCTTTTCACCCTATTATCTGTATCCCGAACCAGGGTATGCCAAGGATAATA
Organism: Iris pallida; assembly: GCA_029216955.1. Lineage (NCBI taxonomy): Eukaryota > Viridiplantae > Streptophyta > Magnoliopsida > Asparagales > Iridaceae > Iris > Iris pallida. Next base: position 8,831,237 of record JANAVB010017999.1, read on the forward strand.
GGTCCACAAATATTCCTTTGCTAAGCTTCTTAGCATAAATCCACAACCCCACCATGCCCCGGGAGCCCAGCTGCTCTACGACATTCCTTTTTTTAAGCACCGGGAACATCCATGACCACTTTGCCACAGCTGTTCCGGACATCCTGTCCAAACTTGTTATCCGTACTTAAAACCAAGGTACGCCTAGGATAACAGGTCCACAAATAATCCTCCAGCAAGTCCAATTTTGCAAATGCCACAAGTACAAGAAAGAGAAGATGAGTTGAAACATGCTCATTTATTCAAAATTCTAAGTACTACATTATTTAGGATCACATCCCTTACAAAAAAAAAACAAAAGAGAACAGAAAGCTGATCACTGCTCCGGGGCACATAACGCCCTGAGACGGTCCGTCAGCAAAGCAACCGACCCTTGGGATCCTCCCCCAAAAGACGGCGTTAAATCAAGACGAATCAAGAGCATTTAATGAAGATTTGCACACATAGTCAGGACACGTGACAAAGAGCCTATGCGGACAGATAAATCTATGCGGCTGGGACACTTATGCGGCATGAACGGGACCATGCTTCTTATTCAAAGTGTTTCAATTTTGCAAATTGAAAACTTTGAAGGGGGTCCTGTAGAAGCATGGAAAATATCAGAATAATGGTCCATGCGGCTCCGGATACGAAGCCCATGCGGCTCATATGGGAGCTGTCTTATACAGTTCAAAGGAAGACTCTCCGTCTCATGCGGCTCGAGAGTGTATACAGTTCAGCAGGAATATGTGGCCCGATCGATGCCACGTGTCCCCCTGTGATCCTTCCCTACAGCTGGCCCTTTGAATAGTGGCCTCATTTAATGCTCTGACACGATTTGACGACTGTGGCGGCTCTGGCATAAAGTGTCATAATAGCTCTGCCATAATGACAGACTCTTCGGGAAAAGAAGAAGATCTCTGACCCGATCCGTCAGAAATCCTAGGTTGCCACGTGGCAAATCTCATGCGGCTTAAATAGAGAACAGCTTCATGCGGCTCACTGAGAAGTCACCCTATATGACTAGCAGAAATCAGCCATATGCGGCCCACTGAGAGCTCAGTCCCTGCGGCTCAATACAACACTAGCTCATGCGGCTTGCAAAAACTATGCATATGCGGCTCATTGAGAGTTTGTTCCTTGCGGTTCGATGAAGCATTGTCCTATGTGGCTCACGAAGAGTATCTCCCTGCGGTTCAAGTGTTGCCCATCCTATGCGGCTCTGGCAGGACCCACAATCAAAATACGTGGCATCGGATCAATCAACGATTTAACCGAATCTCAACAAATATATTTGACATCATCATCATAATTACTGAGATCAAGGCATATCATTTATCATCAAGCCAACAGGACACGTGGCGAGCAATCGGATATTGGTAGAATCCATCATGGAGATTTAAAGCAGTTAATATTAGTTGCTCACAAGATTCGGTGCTATCCTCATTAATGGCCGAGATTCGTTATAATCAGGATCAAGGGTTCAGATAGATTGAAGGAGCGCCGACATTCCAAACAAATGATCATTAGCAAACCCTAATGATCATACCCCACTCTTATAAATAGCCAGCATCATTTCTTTGCACAAGGACCGACAACAAAAGAATAAAAATATACAGAGTCAAAGAGAGAATACACAGAGAGAGAGAGAAGCCAGGAGAGCAACAGAGGAGCAAAAAGAGCACTTCTTCGTCAACGCCAACCATCTTTTTACAAGGAGCCAAGGCTGCATACCGATCGTCCAAGGAGTAAGGCAGGGCTGCCGTCGCCTTTCCGAGCCTCTATCGTCACCCCCCAGAATCTAAAATAAACAATTGTACTTAGATTGCTGTACCTAGGTTTTCGTCCCTAGACTTTCTTTGTACAAGCGAGTTTGTATTGTGAGTCTAAGTTCAGTCCTCCGATAATTGTTCTGTACTTTTACAATCAATGGCAAACAGGGTCGTCACCCCGATTCGAGGTCTGACACTGCTAGCGAACAAGCCACTCCTCGCTCCACATCAAGTTCCAAACTGGGGGTCGCTAGTCTGCCAACAACTCCATGTTCTGCTCCACCAGCCGAACCTCTGACAATCAAGCTGCCCAGGGCGTCCTCTCAGTCTTCCTTTACACAGGGGGTAGCCGAAGAGGAACCGGAGCTAGCCAAGTATGTGGCTGCCCACACTGATGTTTCCTCCGCTGATGATGTAATCCCCCTAGAAAAGATACCTTATTTCATCAATAAAGGGTTATCTTTGAACTACACCGAGCTCAATAAGCTATGTACAATGTATGCTATGGAACACGGTATAGGCACTCACCTACACACACAGGTGACAAATGTGTACACCGCGATCCAGCTTACTCCAGTAGAAGACGCTTACCGAATAATTGAGGGAGGGGACCATCCAATCATCTTCGGCCGGAAGGACGACCCGTATCCCTTCACCATAGAGGAAACCGACCTCTGGCCAGATGCCGGAAGACTGCCTCTGTATCTCTATAGCCCCCAATCTAAATATGTCATGAAGAAACAAGGGTATGATCTGGAGACGACGCCAGGTTTGAACTATGGCACTGGGCGACGATTACCTTTGAAGTCGCCAGTCCCGACGGGCAAACCACGGGACTACTATAGCAAAACTCGATGCGGGTTAGGGTATGTAACGCCTACTATGACCCCTGAGAGTTCAGATGAAGAATGCGACTGGCAGTCACATTCAACCGGGTCACCAACTTCTGACTCGGATACCAGCATCGGAGACATGTTCAGACAAGTCTTGTCAGTCAACATGGCATTCGCCGACGCTTACGAAGAAGACGAAGACATTTCCGAGATCCTCGAGCTAGAGCCGTGGGCCCAGTAATTGGATGCACAATGGGAAAAATGGTTCGAACTGAGAGAACCTCCTACTGAAGATGAAGTCATACAGGTTGACCTCGGCAGCGAATCTTCTCCAAAACCAATTTTCGTCAGTAAAAGCCTAACAGACGAAGAGCGAGAATCGCTGCTGGAACTTATCAAAGAATACATTGATGTGTTCGCCTGGAGCTATGAAGACATGCCAGGGCTAAATCCTGACATCGCCCTTCACAAACTCAACATTCGACCGGATGCGAAGCCAGTTAAGCAACAACAGCGACGCTTCCGCCCAGGCATCATGGACGCGATCGAAGCCAAAGTCAACAAACTAATAGCCAGCGGCTTCATTCGTGAGGAGCAACATCCTGACTGGGTCGCCAACATAGTTCCGGTCCTCAAAAAAAATGGAAAGATTCGAATCTGTATCGACTTCCGCAATCTGAACGAGGCATGCCCCAAAGATGAATTCCTCCTTCCCCTCACAGACATCATGATCGACAATACCTGTGGCTTCGAACGTATGTCGTTCATGGATGGCTTCTCGGGGTACAACCAAATCAAAATATCTCCTGACGACGAAAAGCATACGTCATTCCGAACACCAATTGGCACGTACTGCTACACAGTCATGCCTTTCGGTTTAAAGAATGCTGGTGCCACATATCAAAGGGCCATGAGTATCATCTTCAGGGACCACTTACGCAAGATGGTGGAGTGCTATGTTGATGACATCGTCGTCAAGAGTCGCTGTAAGGAAGACCATCTGCAGGATCTGAGGACGATATTCGACCTGATGCGAGCGCATAATTTAAAAATGAACCCTATGAAGTCCTTCCTAGGCGTATCCAGCGGGAAGTTCTTGGGTTTCATCATCACCGCCCAGGGTATCCATGTAGACCCTGAGAAGACGAAGGCAATTATGGAGATGAGTCTCCCGAGAAATCTCCACGAACTCAGAGGCCTTCAAGGGAGGTTAGCTTACATCAGGAGGTTCATTTCTAACCTCTCCGAGCGATGTCGGCCATTCACCCATCTCATGAAGAAAGGCGTCTCATTCGTATGGGATGAAGAATGCCAACGTGCCTTCGACAGCATCAAAGAATATTTATCGAACCCTCCAGTCCTGGTGGCCCCGGTTGCTGGAAAACCATTCCTGCTCTATGTACGAGCAATGGAGCATTCCCTTGGTGCCCTGCTAGCACAAAACAACGATGCAGGCCATAAACAAGCCATATATTACCTCAGTCGAATGATGATTGGGCCAGACCACCGATACACCGCAGTGGAAAAGGAATGCCTCGCCCTGGTGTTCGCCATTCAGAAGACACGGCACTATGTCACGGGACAAACGATACATGTGATCTCATGAGTCAACCCTCTCAGGGTCCTCATGACCAAACCAGGGGCACTCAGCTCTCGCCTCGCTACATGGGCAATATTGCTGTCCCCCTACCACATGATCTTTGTCCCACAAAAGGCGGTCAAAGGTCAAGCCCTGGCAGACTTTTTGGCAGCCCACCCGGGCTCGGAGTCATCCAGGATATATGAAGAGATCCCAGATGAGTTCGCCGACTCCCATACAACCTCTCACGATGATATATGGCGAATGTTCTTCGACGGCGCTTCGATAACTTGACCTAAGGGCAACATCGTCGTCGGAGTCGGGGTAGTGCTGGTCTTCTCTTTCGGATTGGTGATTAACCGTGCTTATTCCCTCACAGAACCCTGCTCTAACAATGTGGCCGAGTACAATGCCCTGGTCATTGGCCTCCAACTTGCAAGAGAGCTGGAGGTAGAATATCTTGAAGCATACGGCGATTCTCAGTTAATCGTCAATCAAATTCGGGGCTCATACGAAGTTCGCCATGAAGACATGATCCCCTATCACCAAATAGCAATCAACATCATCTCATCGTTCGAGGGATTCTTCATCGAACATGTCCCCAGACTCTGAAATATCGAAGCTGATGCCCTAGCTGGTCTTGCCGCTTCCCTAGCAGTTTCGAACTATGATCGCCAATCAGTGGATGTGATAGGCCACGAACTGGTCTGTCCCAAGAACAATGTGCAATTTGTGGCGAGTTATTCCGCCCAGACGATCGATGATGCCCCAGACTGGAGACAACCATTCATCGACTTCGTCGTCTACGACATCCTGCCCGAGAACCCAAAGGAAGCCACTTCCATCAGACGGCGTTCTCTCAGATTCTTCTACGATACAGAGACGAAAATGCTGTATCGCCGCTCCTACGACGGATTACTACTTCGGTGTCTGTCAAACGCAAAACCCAAAGAAGCCGTACGAGAAGCTCATGACGGTATTTTTGGGGCCCACCAGCCCGGTCCTAAATTGCAAGACCGTCTTCGCCGAATGGGCTACTATTGGCCCACGATGGTGGCAGATGCGATAGATTATGCTAGAAAATGCAAAGCCTGCCAAGTCCACGCGGACTTCATTCACCAACCATCCAAATTTTTACATCCGACAGTGGTGTCCTGGCCATTTGAAGAATGGAGAATGGATATCATCGGTCCAATTGCTCCGCCTTCCTCCCGAGGACACCGGTTCATACTAGCCATTACAGATTATTTCTCCAAATGGGCGGAAGCTGTCCCGCTTGCAGAAGTAAAGACGTCAAACGTGATCAGCTTCCTAAAGCATCACGTCATATATCGCTTTGGACTGCCACGAAGGATCATACACGACAATGGTCCGCAGTTTGCAAGCCACGCCTTCTACCGGTTCTGTGATAAGGACCGCATTCAGAACATTGCTTCAACGCCATACAATCCGACAGCAAACGGGTTGGCCGAAGCATTCAAAAAAATAATCATCAAGCTGCTCAAGAAGTTCGTATCATCCAACAAATGCGACTGGAACGAGAAGCTTGGCGAATGCTTATGGGCGTATCGCACCACAGTCCGAACAGCCACCGAAAATACACTATTTTCCTTGGTATACGGAAGTGAGGCAGTCCTCCCATTAGAGACTCAGATCCCCTCACTCCGCGTCGTCCTCACGTATCAGTTAACAACGGACGAAAACCACCGTCGTCGGCTACAGGAGTTGGAGGCCTTGGATGAAAAGCGCCTCTTGGCTCAGCAACGAATCGAGTTATACCAAGCGCGCATCTCTGGAGCCTTCAACAAGAAGGTCAAAGTCAGAACATTCCAAGTGGGCGATCTCGTTCTGGCGGTCCGAAGGCCGATGGTTATGACGCATAAAACCGCCGATAAATTCCAACCAAAATAGGAAGGCCCGTTTATCATCGAGGTTGTATTCTCCAACGGTGCATACCGCCTCGCAAAGCAAAACGGAAACTTGCTCATGTTGCCCGTCAACGGCAAGTTCCTGAAGAAATATTATGTCTAAACAACATTCTCTCCAAATCATCGAGTCATGTACCCATTGGTACCGCTGAACTCACATCCACAATATTTCAGATTATCGAGTCATGTACCTGCTGGTGCCGCTGAACTCACCTCCATATTTCCTTCAGATTATCGAGTCATGTACCCGCTGGAACCGCTGAACTCACACCCACATGTACTTCAGATTACTGAGTCATGTACCCGCTGGTACCGCTGAACTCACGCTTTCACAATGTTCTAAATTATCGAGTTATATACCCGCTGGTGCCTCTGAACTCACATTCCGGTCACTCTTTCAGATAGCAAGTCATGTATGATCATACCTCTGAACTTTCTTTTTGGAAGAGATCCTTCCTCATGATCCACTACCCGCACTCCCAGTACACAAAAAGGGTAATCAATCCATAAATTTTCGAAACGGCCATGTCCTCATTACCTCTGAGTAGTTTTTACTTCCACCAAAAACAAACCGCCCCCTCGTATAGAACTTCCACGTTCTCCTACCTTTGAGTCGTTCTATGTACCCCCTCTGCATTGAGCCCACTCCTGCCATGTCCTCATTACCTCTGAGTGGGAAGGCTCCGTCGAAAAAACCTTCATGCTTGCCATGTCCCCATTACCTCTGAGTAAGTATGTCGATTCCCTTTCAACCTATTATCTGTACCCACAACCAGAGTACGACAAGGATAATAGGTCCACAAATGTCCTCTGTTGACCATAAATGTCCTCTGTTGACCACAAACGTCCTCTGTTGACCACAAATGTCCTCTGTTGACCAAAAATGTCCTCTATTGACCACAAATATCCTCTGTTGACCACAAATGTCCTCTGTTGACCACAAATGTCCTCTGTTGACCACAAATGTCCTATGTTGACCACAAATGTCCTCTGTTGACCACAAATGTCCTCAGTCGACCACAGATGCTGTACTGGATCTCCAGTACACGCCCATCCCTTTCCTATCATGCCTGAGAGCCCAGTTGCTCCTTGGCGTTCTCCTGAATACCAAAAACTTCTATAGCTGTCTTATCGCGAAGTTGTTCTAGGTATTCCTCTCCAAAACTTGTTACTCATACCTAAAACCAAGGTACGCCCAGGGTGACAGGTCCATAAATAATCCCCCAGCAGGTCCAAATCCATAAACACCACAAGTACAAGAAAGAGAAGATGAGTTGAAGCATGCTCATTTATTCAAAATTCAAAGTGCTACATCATTTGGGATCTCATCCCTTACAAAATAAAGACAAAAAAAGAGACAACAAAAGAAGACAGAAGACTGATCACTGCTCCGGGGCACATAACGCCATGAGACGGTCCGTCAGCAAGGCAACCGACCGCTCAAGCCTCTGTTTAGCTCGACGCTCCGCCTCCTGGCTCAACACCGCTGTGTCCTCCAGATGAGCATGAGCTTGCCAGTTGTCCTCGAATTTCTTGAAAGCCCGCTCCAGGTTGACAAAGGATCGAGAAACCCTCTCGGCCTCCCGAGCGATTGACTCCTGTTCCACACGAGAAGCCCCCAGCTCTGACTCTAAGAAGGCCAACTCCCTTTGAAGTACAAGAATCCGCTCCTTCGTGTCAGCTATTCCACGAGAAGAAGACTCTTTCCGAGCCCTACAAGCCTGACTTCGACGACCCAGCCTGTCATACGAAGCAGAGAACTTGTCAAGGTCCTCATGCACAACTGGCCCGGCAGTATCTCGAGCAAGCTTGATCCTATCCCGAGCAGCAATAAGGAAGCCCCGCTCCCGTTCAATCACAGCAGGCAAGCCAGCCTGCCGTATCGCCAGCAATTGGGTCACAAGCTGATCAGCCTCTGCCAACTTTGGCTCCAGGAGTGCAGCCAACCCCACTCCGCCAGGAAGAGCCTTCAAAGTGTTAATCTGACCCCGAGCGCCCCGCAGAGACAGAGAAAAAGGGATCCCCCGTTCTACGGCAGCATCTATGCCCCTCTTTAAATGGCGATAGAAGCTGTCGACCACATCCTGCGTCACCTCGTCCAGAGCCTCTGAAGAAGCCGGTGTCAACGGGAGTGTAGCCGGCAACGCTGAAGAAGACGCAATAGAATCTGCCGCTCCTGCCACAAGGAAAACAAACTCTGCACGGAAGGACGCATGAACAGCGGCCAACTCCTCTTCAGCAACCTGCAGAACTTGAATGCTCGGCAGGGTCGAGAGGTCAACCTCCGGAGCCGTATAAGCAGCAGAGGATGAGGCGGAGACCATCGCCAGCTCCATTCCCATCTGTCCGGAGCTGGCGGGAGGCCCCTTGACATGAGACGGCAAAGGAGAGGAAATGCTCCTTTCCCCCAGATCGCGGCGGGCCGAGCCTTCCCCAAGAACATCTGCGGTGGGAAGTAAAGGGGCAGGACCTGTAGGGCCAAGACAGCCATGAATCAATTTGACCCGGAGGATATGTTGATAGAGCAAATAAGCCCCCTCACTAGTCAATATTTGGCTTATCTTACTAGTGGAAGAGTGTGGAGGCTGAGGTTCGCCTACAGCCACCGTAGCCTCTTCACCAGCAGCCTCCGAGTTGAATATGATAGGCTCCTCCGCCCCAGCACCCTCGGAAGGGGATGCGACGAGATCGGTGTCACCTTGCGGAAATTCAGCAACCTCGGAGACAGGCCCGAGGAAACCTTCGTCATCCCGGACTAGGGCCTCAGCAACTTGGGAGTCCTCAGCCGCCGCTGGGAGAGCCCCCGCTGAAAGAATCGCGGAACACATGCCACTAATCAAAGCAGCAAGGGCCGGATCAACCTCAGGGGCGGCAGACGGTTCATGAGAGGCTGGTTCATCAGACACCTACACAGAAAAATGATTAAGTCGTATCCTAAGAGAAAGAAAACCACAACAAGGAGATGGCTCCGACTTGGTCTTACCTCCGGACCATCGTCTGCATCTTCACCCCCCTCGGTAATAAGTAACCTACGAGATCTAACGGCAGCTCTTTTCACAGAAAAGGTCGCCCTGCCGTCAGAAGACTCACGTCTGGCTCGTTTACGTGAGGGACCAGGCACAGCAGGCGGCTGTCCTTTCCTTATTACTTTCTCTTGTGTAGCAAGCAACGGATCCTCCATCAATTCGTCTGGTGTGGCAAGCGGTTGATCCGCTACTTCTTCACCCCCAGAAGAAAGAGAGTTTTCGCTATCATGGTCGTCATCCTCCTCGGTCGCCTCGGAAGGTTCTAATTTAGGGAGGGGAGTCTGGAGTGCTAGCTGCTTTCTAGCCTTAGCACCCTTGGGCTTTTCTTGTAAACCGGTACCCACGATGAAATAGGTGCTCGGATCGAAATTGACGGGAGGCTTGTTCGCCATAACATGATACAAGACGGCCACATACAAGATTTCCCTCGACGCCTTAGTATCAGGGACTGAGAAGCTGGCCCTAGTATGATAGGCGTCATAATAATTCCACGCCCTGGCACCATCAAGAACGCTACCTTCAAAGCCCAAGCAAGGGCTGGGACAGTCGAGAAATAACTGACTATAGCCAAATTGGCGGGAAAACCTACTGGGCAAGTAGGGCTCCAAGTATACGTTATTGCGGTTACGATAAACCAGATGCGCGGGGCGAATGTTGTGCAACCAGGTGAGCATCTTCGGAGAAAGAAAGTGAGGAGGTCCGGTACCATCAAGGTGTACATCCCTCACTTCCTCATCAGAAAAATAGGGGATAGATACAAAAAAGCTACACCCATCCACTCTCGCCAGCGCCCTCCGACAAGCTGGTATAGTACTGTATTCCCAAGGTTGGTGATGACATTTGAAAAGGAAGGCGTCTTCATCTGTAGCATCTTCCGCTGTTCCAGATCCCATCAAGGATTTATAGTGCATCAACAACCACCCCATCAAATAGTGGTAAGGTAGCTCGATGCATTCAAAGTCCAGCGTCTTCTTGCGGGCAATGACCTTCGACGAGAATGCTCGAAGACCATGATGTATGCTACATACCATAGCCGGGAGAAGAGACAGTCTAACTCCAAATACCAGTTTAACGGCAGAAAGAATGAAGTGGCGGCTGATCCTCTCGATGGAACCTGCCCTCCCCCCCGAGACTACGCAGTTCCGTAGCCATATCATCAGAAATCCAGCCAGGAGCGCTTTCTCAGACATCTGCCTGGTACCGTAGTAAAAATAGCTAAGAGAGTCAGTTTGACTCCCGAATATGTCGCTACTAGACCGCGACTTCTTGACGCCCAACATCAGGTCCTTTATCTCCTCCTGGATTTGAGGGGTTCATGGAATAATCTCGCCAGAAGGGCCAACTTTGAAAAGATAATTGACCCAGGATGTGGTGTCGGGGGCGTTCCCTTCTGAGCTATCCTCCTTTTTTATAGCCATCTGGTGGCAAGTACTATGATGGCACAGCAACTCCTGGTACACCACGACAAAACCTGGGAGTCGTCGGTCCAGGTCCTCGAGCTCCTCGTTCGACGGGGTGTACACCTCGAAAGGCTCGTCCCCCCACGGAAGCTTGGAGACAGCATGCATCTCATGGAGAGCGAGCCCCAACTCCCCTCCGGGTGCGAAGAACGTCCCTGTTCGCCGGTTATACATCTCCAGAAGCGCCATGAACAATGGCTTATTGATAGGAAGCCTGTGACAGGTGCCTCGGATGGCATGATAGAGGCCTACCTCCCGCAGAAACGTCCCATAAGTCTGCAGAACTCAAGTGGTCAAGCGGGCCCACGAAGGGGTAGGATTTATCCAGTTCAGCAATGCCAATCTGCCAACTGGATAAGATTTTTTACGAACAAGCCGATTCAGGAAAGTATCAGCTTGAGTGAATGTGAACTTGGGACCGTAGATGTTCATGAAAGTGCCTGGGGCCAGTCCCATCATGTACCGGCTGACGGAATCTTTACCCGTGTGCGCTGACCCAATGTTCGGGTTATAATGGATGTTGCCCATCAACATCCCCGATTGGGTAGGAGTTAATGTCTCCACCATCGTCCTGGACAATAATACCATATTAAACCACGACAGGGGATAATGACGCTCCATGAGAGGAATATGGATCGCCATCCCATCCAAAGTAAAATCCCAGTTCTCGGAGATCTCTAATACTCGGGGATTCTTTATGATTAAGGCGTCCCCGAAGAGGAATGAGGGCTTCAGGTATGATCCATCCAAATTCCCAGAATTCATCATGGAACGGAGGTAATGGAGGGTCTGATTCTCGATGGCGTTCAACCTCCCCGAAGGATCATTAGTCGGAAATTGATTCAGCATGGACCTAACTAAGTCATCAAGACGTACGCCCAAGGCAAATTGATTCGAGCCGACCAGAAGTTCCCCTGCAGGATTTACTGGCAGATTCACTGGAGAAAGACGAAAGAAACAAGGTTAGAAGATAGTCAAAAAAACAGAAGCATTTGAAAGATCATTTGAGTCTATGCGGCTCGGGTCGTCATAGCCTCATGCGGCTCAGAATCAGATAAGTCCACGCGGTTATGATTTATCATAGCCTCATGCGGCTCTGAGTCAACCGAGTCCATACAAATCAAATTCAGACGAGCTTATGAGCTCCTGCGGTTTGGGCTCAGAAGGGACTATACGGTTCAAAGTCCATGCGGACTCATACGGCCCTAAACAGATAGACTCATGCGGTTCAGGTTAAGCACGCCTATGAGCCAGACTCATATGAGCTGATGCGGCTACAAACAAGCGAGCTTATACGGTGCAAAAGTGAGCGACGCTTATGCGGCCCAAATCGAAAACATACATGCGGCTCAGATCGAGTATGACAAGCTCATGCGGCCCCATGGGGCAAAATGCTTATGCGGTCACATCGACGAGTCTCGTACATACGGCTTGTGCATAAAATATGCAACAGAGCCATGGCAGCAGTTAGGGTTTTCAGGCGACCCCCTTACCAGCAATAGGCGGGTGAACGTCGGGATGGACAGAGTGAACAGCGGCCGACGGAGGAGTGACCACGTTCGTCGCCGCAGTCACCGCAGAAGCGACCGCCTTGCCCTTCGCAGCCTTCGACGCAGTAGCCTTCTTGGGAGCCATTGTCGATCGTTGAGGGAAAAAGACGAAGAGGAAGTCGGCAACAAGGAGTTTCGAGCAAAGAGAGAAAGTAAAGAAACCCTCAAAGAATAAATTACTCATATTTATAGGCGAAGGAGGCTCGTAAATCAACAAAGGCCTCGATCCACATGCCGCCTAAAAGAATAAAGGCAAAATGCTTCGGTCAAAGCAAAACTGACCCTTGGGATCCTCCCCCAAAAGGCGGCATTAATTCAAAAAATGAATCAAGGGCATTTAATGCAGAAGATTTGCACACGTGGTTGGGACACGTGGCAAGAAGTCTATACGGCCTAACAGCTCATGCAGCCAGATAAATCCATGCGGCTGAACCATCTATGCGGTTAGCAAAGGCCATGCTTCTTATTCAAAGTATTTCAATTTTGCAAATTGAAAACTTTGAAGGGGGTCTTGTAGAAGCATAGAAAATATCAGAATGATGGTCTATGCGGCTCAGAGCAGGAGAACCCCATGCGGCTCATACAGGGGTAGTCCCATGCGGTTCAAAGAGACTCTCAGTCTCATGCGGCTCGGGGCAGGAGAATCCATGCGGCTTACATAGGGACAGTCCCATGAGGTTCAAAGAGTCTCCCAGCCTTATGCGGCTCGAAAGTACATGCGGCTCACAAATGACCAACAGAGATATGCGGCTCGATCAACACCACGTGTCCCCATGGGATCCCTTCACACAGCTTGCCATAGAGTAATGACCTTATTTAATGCTCTGCCATGATTTGACAACTGACGGCTCTGACATAAAGTGCCATGATAGTCCTGTCATAATGACAGACTCTTCGGGAACAGAAGAAAATCTCTGATACGATCCGAGATTGCCACATGGCAGACTCCCATGCGGCTCAATCGAAGAATAGCTTCATGCGGCTGGCAGGAATCATCTTCCTGCGGCTCACCACGAAACTATTCCATGCGGCTTGCAAGTACTATACCTATGCGGCTCGCTGAGACGCTGTCTTATGCGGTTCATGGATATCATGCGGCTCTGGCAGGGTCCACCATTAAGACACGTAGCAGAGATTCAATTGCCCCCATGACTTGACAGCTGGTAGCAGGGTGATTATGGGATGCGTGGTATTAAATCAATCAGAGATTTACCAGAACCCAATAACCATATTTAACGTTATCCTCAAAATTAATGAGATCAGGTCATATCATTCATGATCAAGCCAATGGGATACGTAGTGAGAGATCCAAGCTTGACACAACCAATCATGAAGATTTAAAGCAATCAGCATTAATCATTCACAGGATTAAATACTATCCACATTAATGGCCCAGATCCTTCACGCTTAAGACTAATGGTCCAGATTGATTAATCATCAGGCCGCCGCCATTTTGAGAATGGGCAATTATCCAAACCCTAATGATGCCTCCACTCTTATAAATAGCAAGGTGCCATTCCCTTGCGAAGGGACAGATAGAGAGCTTCCCCCTAATAATCAGAGAGAAAATACACACAGAGAGAGAGAAGCCAGAAGAGCAACACGAGAAGAGCAAGAAGGGCATTTCTTCGTCAACGCCAAGCATCTCGTCACAGGAGCCAAGGCTACATCCGATCGTCCAAGGAGTAAGGCAGAGCGGCCGTCGCTTTTCCGAGCCTCTACCGTCACCCTCCAGAATCAAAAATAAACAATTGTACTTAGACTGCTGTACCTAGGTTTTCGTCCCTAGGCTTTCTTTGTACAAGCGAGTTTGTAAAGTGAAGTAAAAGTCCAGTCCTCCGATAATTGTTCTGCTCTTTTATATTTCATGGCAAACAATCCACACCAGCCTCCTCCTCGTCCTCTGTAATATTTTCAACAGGTCCAGTCAAGATAGGAGCGAGCACAATACATCTCAACAAGTCATAGCAGGAAAGAAAATATAATCATACTAGAGAATAAAATACAGGATCTGAAGAAATAGCATAATGTAAAAAGAGAGACTGTAAGTAAATATCTATGATATATATATAAAGAGAGACAGTACTAGTGATTTAGAGTACAGACGAACATGTGAATGGCTTAGGACTGATTCATGACTACACTAAGAGTGATTCATGACTACACTACTTTGGATATTTATTCACATGACCATTCATACTCTCCCGTATCCCAATCAATACACAAGGATCCATTCAAGTTACGTTAAGATTCATGATTATACTACGTTGCCCAAAAAGGATGATTCATGAAGTGATTCGTGAAGGCTCGGTGATCATGAGGGTGCATGAGTCACTAGCTGATTCCCGAAGATTCATGATGATAGAAGCATATGATACATGATGTAAGTGAAACACACATGACAAAAGTATCTGATGCTCCCGAAAGGGATAACATCTCATGAAGGGATCCATATAGTACCAATCCGTGTTCCAACGTGTCAGCATCAAGTAAGATAGTCTAAAGCAGGAAATATAATCCTAAACATGATATAAAATGATCAGAGAATATACTCGTCTGGTATCTGAGTGTCCAACTGAAAAGTACTATCCGAGGAGTGGTGTCTGGCTCCTATTCAGAACAGCACAAGTCACAACAAGTCCAGAATGGTAAAATGAAGCACTAGTATGCATTCTACAAGAATCTAGGTCAATCTAGGCCAAAGTCAACTCTTGGTCAACTCTGGTCAACTCTAGAAGTCAAACTAGGTCAACTATGGTCAAACTAGGTCAAACAAGTCCACACTAGGTCAAACTAGTCTACACAAGCCTAATCTAGACTTACTAGCTAAGCAAACACAACCATAGGCCATAGGCTAATAGACTAGGCCATGGGCCAATAGGCAAAACCATATTCAGTTCTATATCTAAACAACGCATGTGTAAACATACCTACAAGCTAATATAGGGTACTAAATATATATATATATAGGCTCATAATCATCTATTAGGTACATACATACTAGGACAATATATATATATATATATATATATATATATATATATAAAATATATATATATATATATATATATATATATATATATATATATATATATTGATACACACACATGTGCTATATGATATGACCATAACATTTAAACCTATAGGCTATATGTGTATACTATATTACCATATATGTTAATACATAAGAGTATATACAAAGCTTAGAGAGGGGGGCACTCAAGTGCTCATGTGCACCTGTGTATGTGTGTTAGAGCATGTGTGTGCAACTTGTGTGTGTGAGTGACTTGTGTGGGTGTGTGACAGTGGAGTGAGGCAAAACAGTGAGGAAGAGAACATGTGTGTGTGTGTGGACTGTTACAAAGTGACAGTGATAGGTTGTATAGACTGCAACTTGTGTGTAGTTTCACTTAACAAAATTGCCAAACAAAAGGTTGGATTATGAAAATAAAACGAGAAAAAGTACAAGAAGCACAAATTTGATTCTGGGAAAGTATTGCTATGGAAGTCTGATTCGTAAATGATCACTTTGTTCCTTGGACCATATGATGATGATGAAGATCACTGCTTGAACTAGAACAACTTACAAGAACTAAGTCACCAGAAAGGTATCGACGCACTTGGGCACTGATGGCGAGGCCGAATGCTTTCCTGCTTTGCTTCACTCTGTTCTGAAAGAAAAGTTGAAGAACAATGCTCTGGAGGATCAAATCTCGAAGTCCTGATCTCTCTATTCTCTCCTGTTCTCTCCCTGTCTGTCTCTTTGAGAAAAATGAGTCTCTTTATAGACTGGGGCTTCTGTGCGTAAAAAGACACCAAAATCTGTCTTTACGCTAACAACTGCCACCCATGATCAGAGTCATCCTTTGCATACGTTGACACGCGTTCCATCATTTCAGTGAGAATAGGAAGCATGTACACACGTTCTTCGAAATATATGGCATGAAGGCCATGTAGGCAAACCACGTTCTATACTGGCCAGAAAGAATAGGGCGTAAAAATAGCTCCAACATCCTCTGGACGTAAAGCAGTAAGATGAGCGTAAAATAGCTCTGTCATAGGTTTCCAGCGTAAAGTGGTTATTGAATAACCTTGAGCGTAAAATGGCTCAAATAGACTTTACGTCCACATTGTTTTATGAGCGTAAAAACTCATGTAAAACTCCGTGCGTAAAAGAAACCATATAGTGAGCGTAAAGTAGCTCGATCCCCTGTAAACGACAACAATGGTCTTTGTATAAGACAAATCCTATTGAATTCTGTGGTAAATGCCATCATTAATATCTTCATGTCAGAGTTTGCATTAAATGAGAGATTTGACAGCTTTGTCCAACGTAAAAGAGGCTGCTCTGTCCTTGGCGTAAAACCATCAGTGTGGACCCAAGCGTAAAATGATCAGCCTGCTTAGGCGTAAAAGAGATTATTCGCTCTTGCTTGGTATAGAAAACCAATGATTTATGAGTGAGATGACTCTTGCTTTGAAGCACTTTTTACGCTCCTACAAGACCCCCTTCAAAGTTTTCAAATATCTCCAAAATTTGAAACACTTTGAACAGAAGCGTAAAAATTGAGATTTGACTTGCCAGCGTAAAATTTGGGATACGCAATAGCCATCCGCGTAAAAGCGGGGATGTCCAACAATCGGCATAATTTCCAACAGTGTCGGTCAACACTTATTTGTCACAATGAATTTCCTTTTTTCGAAACTCTCAAATGCATTTTCGCTTCCCCGAGTTTTGCATTTATAATGAACCGTTTCCAATGAGGAATATGAAGAGCTGATTTAATCGTATAAATAAGGAGAAATTCTTCACTCTCGTCATTCATCTCCATAGTGACATGGCGCCCAAGAAGGAGATTAATAACGAAGAGGCTTCCGGCTCAAGGCTTGATTTCGAGCGAGCGTGCAACCTTTTAGAGTGTTTTGGAGTAACTCCTGCAGTCTTTAGTCGCATTGATGGTGGTCCTCCAACTGCGTACGAAGGGCCAGGAGATGCCGAAGCGTTTCTTAATCTGATGCGCCGCTCCGGGATTCACAACATGCGTGAGTTAGGTGCCTCTCTTCGTCAGTCCAACGAAGGAGAGAGAAAATAAAATTCCATGTATTGTGACTCTCTTATATGTAGGGGTCCACTTCCCCCTTTATAAAATAAAATTTTGATGACTATCTCATCTGTTGGTAGAACTGTTCAACACTTTATTTTGACTGTTTCTATGGTTGTTCATTCCCGAGAAACAAACCAACACGTGGCGTCTGTCTTGTGGTCACGAGAACCTTTAAATAGGATCTTCCCCCGAAATAGACTCTTCCCAACAGTTTTTCAGCTTTTATAAATAGCCAAGAATATTTCACGTATTCTCGTACTCATTCCACTGAATATAACTTTCTGTAATGTTGTTCTCCAACAAGTGACAATGGCGGAGCTTTCCCACAGTGTTCTTTTGTACGCCCAGTCTTTAGACGCAGATTCAACCACCATTAGAGCCAAACCATTCGACTCAAATGGTAAATCCGATCGTAAGTAAATATCTGTCTTTCGAATTTTTCGTTGAACACATCTACTTTATGAATGTAAATTCTTGACGAGCGTAAAAACTCGCTGAAATACTGGCGTAAAAACCTGGCTAATTGCTGGTGTAAAAGACCTAGCTTGGCGTAAAAGCCTTGTTGAAGCACTGGCGTAAAAGCCTTGTTGAATCATCGGCGTAAAAGCCTTATTGAATCATCGGCGTAAAAGCCTTGCTGATTGCTGGCGTAAAAGCCTTGTTGAATCACCAGCGTAAAAGCCTTGCTAATCTACTTTTAGTTAGCATTTAATACGCATCTGATAATACTTCTGATTTAAAACACTTCTTCTTTGTTGTTTCTGCAGAAGTTTGGCTGAGCAGCTTTTCCAGAACCGGCATTGGCGATTTTGACGCTGTGAAGAACGTTCTTCTGACATCAACATCAGGGAGCTCATGCGCTTTTCACGCGCAAATCAGATAACTCAGAACTCTTCGTAAGATCGAAGGTTCTTCCTCTGTTGGTAGGAAGAGCCTTTATACACGGAGAGTTGGATGGTGGAGTCAACTCTACCCCGAGGAATCGGGTAGTAGAGTTCCTTTTACGGCAGAACTAGGAATCGTATCCCAATGCTGGATACGTTCCTATCTCCTTTGAGGTGCCGCCACTAATCCACCAATTGTATTGGCAGCAACACGCCTTCGGGCTGCCATACCCTGGGGTTCTCCTCTCATCTGAGAGAGAAGACCAGAGTTTGATTCCTGCTGTTCCGGTTACCACTGGGGCTCAGACAGTCAGGAACTGCCACCAACAACGAACCCGTCAAAGAGGATCAAAGAAGAAATAGATCTCTATTAGGTTATCGTTGGTGTATAGAATGAAAATCCAAGAATGTAAGAGATTTCCACTATAACTTGTAAGAGAGTCCAAGAAATGTAATAGACTTTTTGATGATATGGGAATGAAAATGATGATTCTTCTATGATCAATGATTTGTATCTATCTGGATGTAATATGGACATGATAGATAAATGAAATCGTATTTTCTGTTTTAGAGTATATGATACTATCAGAGGTAATATGGACATAATAGCATATATGAACTCAAAAGAAAATTAGATTAATATCTATGCAGAGGTCAAAAATAGAAGTGATAGATAGGAAAAGAAAGTAGGTTTAATATTTAATCAGAGGTCATGAAAACATGATAAATAATGAATCCCACTTTCTAATCAATTGATATTGAAGATATAAAATCCCTTTCCCAAGAAGTCAGCTTAACCAAACCTTGGTAGCTGGGGATTAAGAAGACAGATGTCATGAACATGTGGGTCAGAAACAATGGATGAACCAACGTATTTTTTCGGGAAAAGAAAACATTAATTCGAAATGAATGAACCCGATGGAACGAACGGACAGGTCTTTTTAGGAATGAAAGGTTGTTATCAATCTTCAAAGACCGGTTCATCAACAGTCTCCCTCTCTAAATTGGTGAGAACTCTCTGTAATATTTCATTCTTATTTCCACTCCTCTATTGGAAATGTCTTCCGAGGATGCACAGCAAAAGAATAAAGTTTCCAGGAAAATTGAGGACGTTGCTGAGATGTATCCCCTTGAACTGACAGTGGCAGGCCCGACTCAAGTAGGCAACGGCTCTTCTACACCCAACCCACTCGAAGACATTCTTGCTTCTTTAGTAGAGCCAGGGAAAACACCTGAAGAAGAAGCGTCGAGGATGGCTGCCTGCCAATTTTTCATGTGTTCAGGAAATGATGCCTTCTATGCATTGGCCGACTATGTATTCAATAAGGAGGGGAGTGGCTCTCGTCCTTAGTCTTTTATTTTGAACAAAAATAAATAAAAGAAGCTTTATTATTATTATTTTGTTCTGTCTCTTTTCTTTTTATACATAGTATTTCTTAAGAAATTTGCCATTGATCGGTAGCATGAGTAGATCTCCATTGGGCTTTGACAACCGATAGGCACCATTGGAAAACACAGACTCAATCACATAAGGGCCTTCCCATTTTGCTTGGAATTTCCCTTTACTTTTATGAGTCATTACCATTGGTCTCCGAACAGCTAATACAAGCTCGCCAACTTTGAATACCCTCTCCTTAACTTTACGATTAAAAGTTCGAGATATGCGGGCTTGATATAGTTCAATGTGTTGTTGTGCTTGAAGACGCTTCTCATCCAATCCTTCAAGTTCTTGGAGTCGTAAGCGATCATTATTCTCCGTAGTTAGCTCATTAGCAATGGCTATTCGTAGAGAAGGGATCTGGATTTCCAATGGTAGAACAGCTTCGCATCCATAGACCAATGAGAATGGTGTAAAACCAGTAGGAGTCCGGACTGTTGTTCGATAAGCCCATAAACATTCTCCAAGTTTCTCATTCCAATCACGTTTATTGGAAGAAACAAACTTTTTAAGAAGTTTGATGATCGTCTTATTGAAAGCTTCAGCTAAACCATTAGCAGCTGGATTATAAGCCGTAGAAGCCAAATTCTGAATTCGATTCTTGTCACAGAATCGATAAAATGCTTGACTGGCAAATTGTGGACCATTGTCATGAATTATCCGTCGAGGAATCCCGAAATGATAAATGACATGGTGTTTGATGAAACTGATCACATTAGATGTTTTTACTTCCGCAAGGGGGACTGCTTCGGCCCACTTCGAAAAGTAATCGGTTATTGCTAGTATGAACCGATGTCCCTTGACAGAAGGAGGGTTAATAGGACCAATGACATCCATACCCCAAGCTTCGAAGGGCCAAGAGGCTACTGTAGGATGTAGAAATTCAGATGGTTGATGAATAAAATCAGCATGAATCTGACATGCTTTACATCTTCTGGCATAGTCCACAGCATCTGCTATCATAGAAGGCCAATAATACCCCATTCTCCGAATGCGGTCTTACAACTTTGGACCCGGTTAATGAGCACCACAGACACCGTCATGAGCCTCACACAGTGTTTGTTTGGCTTCACTTTCTGAAAGACAGCGCAGCAAGAGTCCGTCATATGAACGACGATATAGCATATATAAAGACGAATCATAATAGAATCGAAATGATCGTCTCTTAATTGATACAGCTTCTTTAGGATCTTCAGGCAAAATTCCATGAACTGCATAATCAATGAATGGAGTTCTCCAATCTTTCTGCTGGGAACTTGACTCTGTAGTAAAACTTTATTCAATATACAGATTACTTTTCACACAGAACAAGTCTCGGTCTAACAAAGTAATTGTATTTTGCCTTCGGATTGGGACAGCCAAGTCTGCGGCTAAGCTGGCAAGAGCATCAGCCTCCACATTCTGAGAACGTGGTACAAATTCAATGAAGAATCCTTTGAATGAAAGGACCAACTCGACTGACTTCATAAGTTCCTCTAACTTGATTAACGATCAATTGAGAATCTCCATAAGCCTCTAAGAATTCAATATCCAATTGTTTTGCTACTTGGAGACCAATCAATAGAGCATTATATTCTGCTACATTGTTAGAGCATGGCTCATTAAGAGAATAGGCACAGTATATGACCATTTTGTCAGGAGAAACCAAGACAATTCCTACCCCAGAGACAATATTGCCTTTAGGTCCCACTCGTGATGCTCCATCAAAATATAGTTGCCATATATCATTCTTCAAAGTCATGTTACAATCAACTACTTCGTCTGGAATGTCTTCATATAACTTCGAAGTTTCAGGTATAGGATGAGCAGCTAAGAAATCAGCTAACGCTTGGCCCTTCACTAATTTTTGAGGCACATAAATCATATCATAAGGAGTGAGCAACATCGCCCAGGTAGCTAACCTGGAATTAAGAATGCTCGGTTTCCTCATCAATACCCGAATGGGATTTATTCTGGAGATGACATGAATAGTCTGTCCGGTGAAATAATGCCTTGTCTTTTGGATGGCGAAAACTAAAGCTAGATATTATTTTTCTACAGGAGTATATCTGTGTTCAGCTCTGACCATCATTCTGCTCAGATAATATATTGCTTGTTCATGACCCATATCACTTTTCTGTGCCAGAAGAGCGCCAAGTGAATGATCTAAAGCTCGAACATATGGCAAGAATGGTCTTCCTACTACCGGAGGTACCAGAACAGGTGGGTTTGTAAGATATTGCTTAATGTCATTGAAGGCTTTTTGACACGTTTTATCCCAGACGAAAGATACCCCTTTCTTTAATAGACGGGAGAAAGGTTGACATCTCCCAGAAAGATTAGATATAAATCTTCTGATATAAGCAATACGGCCTTGAAAGCCACGGAGTTCTTTCAGATTACGAGGAGGACATATTTCAAGAATTGCTTTAACCTTATCAGGATCAACATGGATACCTTGAGAGGTAATGACAAATCCTAGAAACTTGCCACTGGAAACTCCTAAGAAAGACTTAGTAGGGTTCATTTTCAATTGATGTTGGCGCATCAATTCAAATACTGTTCTCAAGTCCTGAATGTGATCATCCTTTGATCGACTTTTAACAGCGATGTCATCAACATAGCATTCAACTATCTTCCGTAGATGTTCTTAAAAGATATTGCTCATAGCCCGTTGATACGTGGCACCGGCATTTTTAAGACCAAACGGCATAACTGTATAGCAGTAGACCCCAAGAGGTGTACGAAAAGCGGTGTGCTTCTCATCTTCTGGATACATCTTGATCTGATTGTATCCTGAGAATCCGTCCTTGAAAGACATGCGTTCAAAACCACATGTATTGTCTATCATAATATCAGTAATTGGGAGTGGAAATTCATCCTTTGGACAAGCCGTATTAAGATCTCGGTAATCTATACAAACTCGGACTTTTCCGTTCTTCTTCATAACAGAAACAATATTGGCCACCCAATCTGGGTGTTGTTCTTCACGAACAAAGCCACACGTAATCAGCTTTTTGACTTCTGCCTCAATCGTATCCATCATATCTGGTTTAAAGCGTCATTGCTGTTGTTTTACAGGCTTGACATTAGGCAAAATATTGAGTTTATGGGTAGCAACTGTAGGATCTAGCCCTGGCATATCTTCATAACTCCATGCAAAGATGTCAATGTAATCTTTTATAAGTTTTATTAGCTCTTCCTTTTCATCTTCAGAAAGATTCTTACTGATGAATATTAGTTTGGACGTAACTCCATCTCCGACATCAATCTGGATAACCTCATCTTCTGTAGGTGGATGTCGTTGTTCGAAACGAAGTTCCCATTGAGTATCCATTTGTTGAGCCCAAGGATCATTTTCAAATGGCTCTGATTTATTATCGGTTTGAACCATATTGACTGAGAGTACTTGCCCAGGTTCACAATATGAGGAATGAGAACTATCGGATTCGATGAATAGAATTTCTTCCGGTTCTATGTTGTCTTTATATTGATGACTTTCATTATCAGAAGATAAAGTCATTCTTTCAATAAACTTGACAGCCATATACTCGAACAGGGAATCTTTATTGATATCAAAAAGTACAGAATGATTAATATTTACATCATTTACAGCCTGATTGCTACGCTTTGAATTTATCAACAGTGGACCATCATCCGTCTTCTGCGTAGATTTGCCAAGATTGACAATCAGCGGTAGTTCTGGATCATTCGTACAAGAAGTACGTCCTTTGACCTTAATCATAAAAGGTTGAACTTGGCTCTTAGCAGGAATATTTATTGATTTCTCAGATGAAGTTTGAGTTTTTCCTTTAACCTTGATCATCAAAGGTTGATCATTGACAGGTTAGGATTGGATTCGTCCCTTGACTATGATCTTCAAAGGTTGCTCCTCTGGCGGATCTTTATTAATAGAATTATCCTCAGAGGGTGATTGATCTTCAGCCATGTCTGATATGTCTTTCACATGTTCTTGTTTATAAAGCCTTGAATCAGAGAAGTAGACTTCAACACCCTGGAACGGATTAATATCAGCAAACTCAGTTTTCACAACTCCTTGGGAGTCCACATATTTGAAACATTGGTGAAGAGTTGAAGGCACAATTTATGTTCATGAATCCACGGTCTTCCAAGAAGAATATTGTAGGATACGTCCGAGTAGATAACATAAAAGTTACCATAGTTCGAAGATCACCAATCTGAATCTACAGACGAATCTTCCCCAGTGGTTTGCTCTTGCCAGAATTAAAACCAACTATCGTAGTACTAGTGTAAGTCAGCTCACTAGTAGGAATCCTCAGGGGTCTTAGCATACTCTGAAGAATTATACTAATTGAAGACCCAGGATCAATGTAAATCCTGTCAATTTCAGTGGATCCGATATATCCAGTGTAGCACAGAGGCCTATCATGCTTGTTGTGTTTCAATAGTATATCCTCTTGTGTAAAGGTGATGTTAGGAATTGCTTCCATCACACTATGACATTGCGGACATGATATTGGTATATTATCAGGAGTCTTGAGTTGTGCCAAGCATAAATCTGCTTGAAGTAAAGCTTCGCTCAAAGTCTCTCTGCTTTCTCTGGAAAGGCGAAGCAATTCAAATATAGAAAGTCTAGCCGGAGTATTGGCTAACTGAGCTAGAATGTCAAATTTGTAAGGCTTCATCACCACCCCCTGACTGGAAGCAGGCTTCAATGGGATATCAAAGCGTACTGCCTTCTATTTCTCCTTTTCAACCACAGACGGTTTAACAGGAACAGGAGAAGGTTGAACTGGTAGAGTCTCCACTACATCTTCTGCTTCTTTGGAGGATCCCTCATAGTCTTTATGGTACTCTTTTCCAGATCTTGTACCAGCAAAAGTTTCTTCTTCAGACTCAGGAGAAGGAAATACCATATTACAGGATTTAATCTTTCTTCCCTTAGTCTTCTTCTTGTGAGGGTTGTTATGAGGCATTTCAGAACCCAATCCAGCAGTGGAATTCTGATTTTGAATTTGTAAAGGAAGACGTTTTCCTTTATCATAATTCAAACCTTCTGCCTTTTGAAAGTCGTAACCCATCTTTTTTATGAGATGAACAGATTGCTGACTATACAAGTGAGTGGGCAGCAAACTTTTGACAAGTGTTTCAACAGCGGAAGAGGAAGAAGCAAGACCTTCTGTAACCTCAGGAGGATGAAGAATAGATGTCTCTGTAGTTACGAGAAGAGGAGGATGAGGAAAAATTCCTGTCGGAGTTTTTTCATAAGCAGCAAAGACTTGTTGTGCCCGATATAAAAGGACACTATTCATGGCTAGCCACTGCTGATGGGTAAGCTTGAGCTTGGTAGGGGAAGCTAGACTTGGAGGACAGATGTTCAGTCCTTTCAGTCTATCTTCTAAAGGAAGGCCATCCCATAGATGATCCAAGTCATCAGAATCTGGAATAACATGAGAAATCATGTTGCAGGTTTTGACTTTCTTGTCCTTCTTAGATTTTGAAGTTTTACCTTCATTTTCCAATTCAGGCACTAAGTCAGGATGTACCCACATAATTTCACCATTCTTTAATGTGAGTGGCAGCAATCCTGTATTTTCTTCTCTGACAGGCGGGATATTCACGATCTTCATCGTCGCCTTCGAAATTGGGATAATTCTATCTGGGACCTGCTGTGGAGGAAAATCTCCAAACTGAAGAGAAACCATATTAGTTGTAACCGTATGGTCATCATTGGTTAAAGCGATAGCACCGTCATTTATCAGCTCCTGGATTTTCTTCTTCAAGATAGCAAGTACTGGTAGGATGATTAATGTATCTATGATAGATACAATATTTGGGATTGTCAGTCAGATTCACCTTATTAGGCCTTTTTGGCTCTGGAATCTGAAGTTTGCCACTTTTTACCAGACACTGAAATATCCCTGGGATATCACTTTCATCAAAAGAGTATTCTTCCTTTGGCCTGGAAGATTCCTGATTATTTGGCGTCGTTTTGTTTTTGGAGAGATTGACCATAAGAGTATCTTTTCCTTTCACGTTACGATTGGCAGGATTATTACCAGGATTACTTTTCTTTCCTTTATCTTCTGAAGCGAAAATCATCCCATGTTCCCGAGCCAACCTACCATTGGTCTCGGCAGAAACTGCTGCTATGATAAACGAAGCCCAATCTGTGAATTGGGAACCTGTGAAGACAGCAATGGATGGTCGCAGATTCATCTTGCATGTATCGATCAACGCTGAATCTGGCATACCAGGAGGCATCTTTAGAGTAGCCTGTCGGAAACGTTCAATGAACGTCCGAGTATCTTCTTTCTCCTTTTGTTTTATTTCTATTAAGGAGGACATGTTCATGTTCGTACCTCCTTCATAGAAGCGGGAGAGAAACATTGCCTTGAATTCGTCAAAAGACGAAATAGAGTTATCGGGTAAGCTACGATACCAGTCATAAGCCGAACCCGTCAAGCACCCAATGAACACTCGAGTGAGAAGAGCATCATTTTTCTGCAAGTGTACAGTCATAATATTAAAGTAATTGATATATTGACTGGGAGATGCTTTTCCATCGAATAAAACCATGGATTGTGGCTTGAACTTCGGTGGAAAGGGTACATCATTCCAATGAGGAGGATAGGGTTGCTTAATCCCTAACCTTTGGAGCTGATCTTTGTGCCTCAAAACCTCAAACTGTGCTTTGAGTTCACGCACTGCTTGAATGGCTTCACTGGTTTGAGGAAGCACATTTGATTGAATAGTCGTTGGATGTACCGTAACCCCCACTGGAGGTGGTACATCTTCTGGAATGATGGAATCTGGAGATGCAAAATTTTGATTAACAGCAGGTTCTTGAATGTTCGAAGGTTTGTCAGCCCCTTGACTATCTTGAGTTTGTGCTGCCGCTAGTACCGGAGTTATTACTGTGGGTTGAGCAGTTTGCTGATTCAAAATTATCTGGTGCATGCTTTGCACCATGTTGAGCATGTCTTTCAATGATTGCTCCATGGCAGTGAGACGTTGTTCCGTATTAGTAGATGACGTCTCTGGTTTATCTCCAACAGCGTAGGATTCAACCTCACTTGAAGATATAGAAGGATTAGTATAGAAGTATGAATCCACACTATCAGTATCAGACTCAAAAGATTGAGTACCCCCAGCTTCTGAATCAGAAATCTGCAATTGTCTTTGTCTTCTTGATCGAGTATTCTGATATACTCCTTCAAAGGAATCAAGAAGTCTGTTGAATTGTTGTTGACCTGGAGTTTGGGACATGTTCCGTCTCGGTCGTCGTCCTCTGTTATTATGAGATGCCATGTTGACTGATGCATATGACAACTCATCTTCTTGGTCTTCAGCTTGATATTGAAGTGAGAAATTCAGTCGATCAAAAACTGACCGTTTTGAAGCTGAACAACAACAATTGATCCCAACCTGATGATATCCACATTGATGTCTTTCTTGGGGGAGCATCGCTGGAGATTGTGAATTCTTACGCTTTTGCAATAGCAATTCACGTAAGTCAGAAGGAGTGGAGGGAATATTCTTCTTTATTACATTTAGGGTAGAAAAACGTTTAGTCCCCTGTATATAAAGAAGATTACTAGCTTCATTCGCAGAACCAAACTGTACATTTTTACGCGTTTGGAGTTGTGTGCGTAAATCTTGAGATTTAGCACGAAGGACCCCATTTTCATGGCCTGTGATTTGCAAGTTTGGTACCTTGCGTAAAGCAGTATAAGAAGGTTGTTCGTATAGGACAGAAGTTTTACCAACATCACTTTTACGCTGTATGCGTTCAGGTATATTCACATTAGATGTGCAAACATCGTTGTGAATTTTATCTACACTGTCACAGACATGAGACTTACCTTTACACGTAAAACGTAAAAATTGATTATCTACCACATCACAGATGGGAGATTTTGTTTTACGCGAGGAGCGTAATTTGTGTGAGTCTACCACGTCACCGACGGGAGATGGGTTCTTACACTCAGAAACATTAGAATCTGCCACATTACAAATGGGAGACTCATTCTTATGCCTTGAGCGTAAAATTTGGTTCTTATCCACTGAGCGTAAAACTTGATTCTTACGCAGTGGGCGTGAAACCTGATTATCTTCTCCGTTACAAATGGGAGATAAATCATCATACTTTGAGTGCAACTCTGAAGTAAGGACTGCCTCGTTACGAACGGGAGCCACCACGACAGGAGTGGGAAGAATTCCCTTGTCATCAGAAGCAACAGAGAGACCAGAAATCATTTTGGATTTGGGAATCCAAACTTTTCGTGCTTTGCGAGACTTTTGAACATTGGAGTGGTGAGAACCACCCCCAGTTCGGAGCATTTCTTCATAGGCAGTCTGGTCGAAGTGTACAACCAGAGTCTTCTTAGTCGAACCGACTAAAACATCATCATATTGAGCAATCACTTCCTCGTCGGAGGAGAAAGTCGTCCCCAGCAGAGTCGCCATTTTGTTTCACTTAACAAAATTGCCAAACAAAAGGTTGGATTTTGAAAATAAAACGAAAAAAAGTACAAGAAGTATAAATTTGATTCTGGGAAAGTATTGCTATGGAAGTCTGATTCGTAAATGATCACTTTGTTCCTTGGACCATATGATGATGATGAAGATCACTGCTTGAAGTAGAACAACTTGGAAGAACTAAGTCACCAGAAAGGTATCGACGCACTTGGGCACTGATGGCGAGGCCGAATACTTTCCTGCTTTGCTTCACTCTGTTCTGAAAGAAAAGTTGAAGAACAATGCTCTGGAGGATCAAAATCTCGAAGTCCTGATCTCTCTATTCTCTCCTGTTCTCTTCCTGTCTGTCTTTTTGAGAAAAATGAGTCTCTTTATAGACTGGGGCTTCTGTGCGTAAAAAGACACCAAAATCTGTCTTTACGCTAACAACTGCCACCCATGATCAGAGTCATCATTTGCATACGTTGACACGCGTCCCATCATTTCAGTGAGAATAGAAAGCATGTACACACGTTCTTCGAAATATATGGCATGAAGGCCATGTAGGCAAACCACGTTCCATACTGGCCAGAAAGAATAGGGCATAAAAATAGCTCCAACATCCTCTGGGCGTAAAGCAGTAAGATGAGCGTAAAATAGCTCTGTCATAGGTTTCCAGTATAAAGTGGTTATTGAATAACCTTGAGCGTAAAATGGCTCAAATAGACTTTACGCACACATTGTTTTATGAGCGTAAAAACTCATGTAAAACTCCGTGCGTAAAAGAAACCATATAGTGAGCGTAAAGTAGCTCGATCCCCCGTAAACGACAACAATGGTCTTTGTATAAGATAAATCCCATTAAATTCTGTGGTAAATACCATCATTAATATCTTCATGTCAGAGTTTGCATTAAATGAGAGATTTGACAGCTTTGTCCAGCGTAAAAGAGGCTGCTCTGTCCTTGGCGTAAAACCATCAGTGTGGACCCAAGCGTAAAATGATCAGCCTGCTTAGGCGTAAAAGAGATTATCCGCTATCAGCTCCTAGAGTGAATGTGTGTGTGTGTTGCAGTAAAACATGGCCCAACAGTTATCTACTGCTATCAGCTCCTAACCACCAACCCAGTTCAGAAATAAAGTAAAAGAAAAACCAAAAACTCAGTATCAAACCCACAGTTACCTGTCTAGAACAGTCCACTAACTAATTCCCAGATTCTGGACTCCAAACACAACAAATCGACCCCAAAATTGCCATATAATTAGAATATATATAGAAGAACTATATTAGGATGTAAACATGCAATTAGGAGTATTACATTGGATAAAAATAGATGCCAAAGTTCATTTTTAAATCTGGAAAAAAACAGAAAATAGGATTTGATACACAGTTTTTAGGAAAAATAGGAATTGGGTTTTTTAAACATCAAATCTAAACTAAAATACCCAAATCAAGGTTGGTAACATATAAACACATAGGACACGTGCTGTGTGACATGTTTGTGTCCACAAAAGTGGACACAAACGTGTCAATTCAAAACAAAATCTAAAACAAAAAAATCAAGACACAGAGACTGGACAGTCTCGTACGGGTGTGCACGCGTGTCGTGCACCCGACACAGACCATCCCAGGCCTCGTGCTTGTGTCCCCACCTAGTCTAAGTCTAGGTGCTCATGTCTAAGTGTCTGCAACGTGTCTTCGTGTCGCCATGTCTGAGAACTAGGGCCGTATCAGTGGCTAATAACAGCCTGCGCACAGTGCAGTGTATTCCCCGTGCGCGGCCGATTACTCTCTAACTCGACCATGAAATCTCGTAAAACTTGGGGAGCGTGATGACAGAAGGTGCCCCAAGCACCCCACGAAGTTTCGTGTCAGGGCACGCCGTGTCGTGTCCTGTAGGGACCCCGATAGGCAGGGGATCCGCCAGGCCGTGCGCGAGCGTGCCAAATCCGTATGCACGCGTATCCAAACGACACGACACGTGCACGAATCAATCCCAGTGCACAAGAAATGGATAAACGACACCAAAACACAAATTTTCATTCAAAAATTATTCGAAAATATCACAAACTAATCCACAGTGGCATTTCCATAAACACATTGAACAGTACACTGATACGTGTCCAGTTTGGACACGAAAGGACACGAAAACTTAGGGTTTCCTATTCCTACTGTTAGGTTAGGTCTAGGGCTCCCTAATGATGCAAAAATCTCCGGATTCTATGGTGTGGATAGAGAGTTACCTAAGAGTACCCAAAGCCTCAAAAAGCTCCCCAAAGAGGTGCTCCTCTTGATGGCCAAACTCCTCCAAATTGATAGAAAACTGAGAACAACCAATTCCAACAGCAAGAAAACAATAATTAGAACCTATTGCAATTTGTTTGGATTAAAAAGGAGGGAAAATGGATTTTTTAGGGATTTTTGAACATGGAGACTCACTTCTTTCTTCTCTTGAAATAAATTCCTAAAGAAGAGGCTAGCCCTAGATTTTATGAGAGATTATATAGTGGGGGAATCCCTAGGTTGGCTGGACAAAATGTTAGGGTTAGGGTTTAGGTACTTGACTAATGGGCTTTGGGCCTATTTGGCTAACTATTGATTTATTGGTTAATCACAAGTCATGGCTTATGACTTAAAACTCTACTTAAGTCAAATAACCATACTATTAGTCAACTCTAGTCTAACTAGGGTGGCATGACCTAATCAAGACCAAACTTAACTAGGGTTAGATTCTAGGTTAGTCTACCATGGTCATTGCTAGTCAAAGTCAACCTAGTCAACCCTCATCCCAACAATTCTAAAATAAATTCTAAAAAATCCCATAAATTCAAATAAATTATAATAAATTTAAATTACCCCAAAAATGTCAAAAATACCCTCAAACTAGAAATGTGGTAGTGACAAATCTATCCTCCTTAAAAGAATTTCGTCCTCGAAATTGAAAGGCGAAATACAACTGATGAGAAGGATAGGAAGTATACCTCACGGTCTAAAAAGATAAGGGTAGCGCTCGCGCATCTCATCCTCCCGCTCCCAGGTAGACTCTCCTGGAGAATGATGCCTCCATGCGACGCGTACCAAGGGTATCACCTGGTTCCTCAGAACCTTCTCCCGTCGATCCAGAATCTCCACTGGCTGCTCTGGATAGCTGAGAGAAGGCCCAACCTCAATCTTTGAATGATCAAGCACGTGGCTAGGGTCAGCCACGTACCGTCTCAACTGTGATACATGGAATACGTTATGAACCCCCACAAGTGCAGGTGGCAAGTCTAGCCTGTATGCAACGTCACCGACTCTCCCGCTGATAACGAAAGGGCCGATAAAGCGCGGGCTAAGCTTCCCGCCTCCACCAAAATGTATCGTACCACGAGTCGGAGATATCCTCAAGAAAACCTGGTCTCCGACCTAATCACAAGCAAGGTCTCAATTAATTATAATAAACAAACATGATTATTAAAACACAAACAATCAAACCTAAACTAATTATACTCTAATTTGTACCTCAAACTCTAACGGCCTCCGGTGGCTATCGGCCCAGTACCGATGTCTGTCCTGTGCTACACGAAGTCTGTCCCTGATGAGCTTCACCTTCTCGGCTGCATCAACAACCATCTCTGGCCCCAGTAAAGCTCGCTCACCAACATCATCCCAAGATAAGGGTGTACGGCACCTACGCCCGTACAGAGCCTCGAAAGGTGACATCTCAATACTGGCCTGGAAGCTGTTGTTGTAAGCAAACTCTACCAAATGAAGATGATCCTCCCAGGAACCTCCAAAGTCCAGGATGCACGTCCGTAGCATATCCTCAAGTGTCTGGATAGTCCGCTCCGACTGTCCGTCCATCTGGGGGTGGTATGCAGTACTAAACTTGAGCTGAGTGCCGAAGCTGGTCTGCAGACTCCTCCAGAAATGGGAAGTAAAACGGCTATCCCGATCTGAGACGATGCTGATTGGAACTCCGTGAATCCTGCTATCTGTCGCATATACATCTCCGCCAGCCTCTCTGTAGACGTACCCACCTTGAATATCAAGAAGTGGGCCGATTTGGTCAACCTGTCCACGATGACCCAAATCGCGTCTTTCCCTCCTGGTGTGTGCGGCAATCCTGATATGAAGTCCATAGTGATATGCTCCTATTTTCACTCGGGAATGGGCAGCGGCTGCAATAATCCACCGGGCCTCTACCTCTCTGTCTTGACCTGCTGACAGACCAAGCACCTAGCTACGAAGCGAGCCACCTCCCGCTTCATCTCGGACCACCAAACATGCTCTCTCAGATCTCGGTACATCTTGTTGGTACCAGGGTGTATAGAGTACTGAAATCTGTGTGCCTCCTGCATAACCTGCTCCCTGAGCTCTCTGCTGGGCACACATAATCTGGAACCGTGCCTCAAGGCACCATCATCTGCAAGAGAAAACTCGCCCTCCAGCAATCCTGCTCGAACCTGCTCTCGGAGACACCGCAGAGCAACGTCCTCAAACTGTGCCGACTTGATCCTCTCCACCAAGTCTGACTGAATCTGCATTCCCCATAACTGCATCTGCACTCCGGGCACGATCACCTATATCCCAAGGCTCTCCAAGTCGGCAAGCAGGTGCCGATCCATGGTCAAACACATGGCTATCGGATACCTACTCAAGGCATCGGCAACCACGTTGGCCTTCCCTAGGTGATACTGAAGTAGGATGTCAAAATCCTTCATCAACTCTAGCCATCTGCGCTGTCTCATGTTCAACTCCTTCTGAGTGAACACATACTTTAAGCTCTTATGATCTGTGAAGATCTCCACCCTCTCCCCATACAGATAATGCTTCCACAACTTCAAAGCAAAAATTACCGCTGCCAGCTCCAGGTCGTGGGTAGGGTAGTTCTTCTCATGGGGACGTAATTGCCTGGAAGCATAGGCAATCACCTTCCCATGCTGCTGCAAGACGCAACCCAGCCCCTTCCCTGAAGCGTCACTATAAATAGTGAAACCACCTGATCCTGAAGGCAATGTCATTATCGGAGCTGTCGTAAGCCGCTTCTTCAACTCATCAAAAGCTGCCTGACACTCCTCTGACCAAACATACTCAGCATCCTTCCGGGTCAACCGTGTCAACGGCTCTGCAACACGGGAGAAATCCTGCACAAATCTCCGATAATATCCTGTCAGCCCCAGGAAACTCCTGATCTCTACAACTGAAGTCGGCGCTGCCCATGTCTCAACTGCTACAATCTTCTTGGGGTCAACTGAGATACCATCTCCAGTCACAACGTGCCCCAAGAAGTCCACCCGGTCCAAGAAAAACTTACACTTGGAGAGCTTTCCGTAAAGCTGTCCTTTCCGGAGAGTCTCCAGTACGATCCTCAAATGCTCCTTGTGCTCCTCCTCAGTCTTATAATATACCAAGATGTCGTCAATGAACACCACCACAAACTGATCCAGATACTGGTGGAAAACCTTGTTCATAAGGTTCATAAACACTGCTGGTGCATTGGTTAGCCCGAACGGCATAACCAAAAACTCAAACTGCCCGTACCGCGTCCTGAAAGCGGTCTTGGGAATATCCTCCCTCTTCACCTTTACCTGGTGATATCCCGACCTCAGATCAATCTTGGAAAATACCCGAGCTCCGCTCAACTGGTCGAATAGATCGTCGATCCGCGGCAGTAGGTATTTGTTCTTGATCGTGAGGTTGTTGAGTGCCCTATAGTCAATACACATGCGTACTAACCCATCCTTCTTCGGTACAAACAATACTGGTGCACCCCATGGCGACGAACTCGAGCGGATGAAGCCCTTGTCCTGCAGCTCATCCACCTGCTTCTTCAGCTCCACCAGCTCACTGTTGTTCACCCGATAGACGTGCTGAGAGATGGGTTCCGCTCCTGGAACCAAGTCTATCGAGAACTCTATGTCTCTGTCTGGTGGCAATCCCGACAACTCCTCTGGGAAAACATCCATATACTCTGCTATCAAGGGGTGTGGAATCGCTTGCTCCTCGACCGATACTCCACAGAAGACTCCGCTGCTCTGCTCTGCCTGACGTCTGGAGTACTCGAACTCTGGCTCCCCCGGCGCTCTGAAGAGAACTCTACCCCCTCTGCAATTAATGCTGGCGTGGTGCCTGCTCAACCAATCCATGCCTAGTACTATATCGTAGTTCGGCAATGGCATTACGAGCAGGCTCACCTCCAACTCACGGCCTCCCAAAACTACTCTCCGACCCTTACAAACATCACGTACGAGGATAATGCCACCCCCGGTCATGATCTTGTAAGTCCTAGGCAACGATTCAGCTAGGATACCATGTCTAATCGCAAAAGATACTGATATGAAGCTATGCGAAGCACCGGAATCGAATAATGCAAATGCTGGACTGGAGTCGAGGAGAATCGAACCTGCAATCAGCTCTCCTATCACCTCTGCATCCTCAGCCGCCATGGCGAAGGCTCGTCCCGGCTGGCCTTCCCTGGCCTGCTGCTGGTGCTGCACAAACCGCTGCTGCTGAGTCGGCAACGGTCCCTTCTGCGGTCCCCCTGGAGCCTTGGCTCCAGCTCCTGCTCCCTGTGCTACCCTGCCAGTATACTGAGCGCAGTCCCTCATCTGATGGTTCGCTGCTCCGCAAAGAAGGCATCTACCCAACCTCTTTCTGTACTCGTCCCACCCGTGCCCTGGCTTCTTGCAATAAGCACAGGTGGTGGCCTGCTGCACCCTCTGCTGCTGATACTACACTGGCTGCTGCCTCGGCTGCTGAAACTGCTGTGGCTGGAATCTCTGCTGCTGGTGGTGCTGCTGCTGAAAGTGTGGCCTCTTGGCTGGTCCTCCGCTGCTGCTGCCTCCCTGGGAGTCTCGCCCCCTCTTGAGCCTAAGCTCAAGATCATCCTCTGTAGCTAGTATGTCCACCAGGATCTCCTCAAATATAGCGCTGCAGGCATTCTTGGTGTAGGACTTGACCTCCTTTACCAAGCCCTTTCGGAACCTCCGGGCCTTCGTCGTCTCGAACAAGTCCTCCATAAATCTGCTCAGGCGGCAGAACTCTCCTGCGTACTCCTCCACGGACTGACTTCCCTGAACCAGGGCCTCGAACTGGGTCTCGAGGGCTCCTAGTGCTGCGTCGGGAAAGAACTTCTCCTTGACAGCTTCTTGAATGCTGCCCAAGTCTGTCCTGCTGTACCGACTCTCGGGTCGATCTGGTACCATGTACGGGCCAGATCCTGCATCATGCTGGCCGCTGCCTCTATCTGGAGCCTCGTCGAAATCTCAGCTAGCCTGAAGATCTCCTCCATATGCTCGATCCACTCATCGACATACAGGATCTCCTCTGTCCCTCGGAAGTCTCTCGGGTGTATCTTCTGGAAGTCTTGGATGTCCTTCTCCCGTGGCTGGTGCGGCTGCGGGGCTGCTGCTGGCTGAGCTATGACTCTCTCCACTGCAGTCACTCCCAGCTCAATGTCTCGAGTGAGCTCTGCCGTGTGCCTCTGCTGCTGGGTCTGCTGGCCCTCCATGTACTTTCTGAAGAAGGCTAGCAGCTGCACTGCATCCACTGTCCCTGGAGGTGGCTGCTGGTAAAGATCCTCTGCAATGACTGGGTCCTGCCTCCGAGCCGGTGGAGGCATACCCCCTGCTGCTGCTGCTGGAGCCTCAATACGAACAGAGGTGGCAAGAGCTGCAGTCTCTTGTCTCTGTTAAACTGGCTGAGAGGTAGTAGATCCCTTTATAGCATCTCCATGAATGGTACGCTGCTGACGAGTCTCTACCATCCTGAAGATAGACCAACAAGAGTATCAATTTCTGAGAAAGAAGTGATATAACAAAGGCGGACAATTTAAATTCAAAAGGATCAGCTGACAATAAAGATTTAGATGGCAATAAAAGAATTTTTTCTAATGTGATTGAGTACCTTAAAAATTATTGTCCTATATCCTACTGCAGGCTGTAGTGATACTCTAGTTCGAATACCACTACACTTCTAGTCTAGACCTGTATGGGCCACCACTAAAAACGTGTCATGATCCGTACCCTAGAGTTAGGGCACGAGACGTGGGTACGTCCAGCCTACGCCGCAGTGTCGGCGGTAGAACGCTGTCCTAGGTCACAACATCTAGCAATATAAAGCTTAAACAGTTTATACTCCCCGAATGGGGGTGACATGATAAAAGTAGACTCAATCACAACTAAGAAAGAAGAAGCACGATATGATATAAAACTCAAGGAAAAACAGATGATAACATAGCTGATAGATAGATAAATGAAACTGCTGAAATGAAAGGAAATCCCAAGTACATCAGAGAGTCTAAGTGTCTAAGATAAATACATAATCCCAGAATCAAATATATACAATCATCCATGACATACTGAAAATGAAAACATCCTAGTCTAAGGGTGTGTCATCCACAGCTAGTGGGGCCTGCTGATGGTCCAGGTCCAACATCTCATCTAGGGTGGCACCGTAATAGGTATCCACACCAGCCTCCTCCTCGTCCTCTGTAATATTTTCAACAGGTCCAGTCAGGACAGGAGCGAGCACAATACATCTCAACAAGTCATAGCGGGAAAGGAAATATAATCATGCTAGAGAATAAAATACAGGATCTGAAGAAATAGCATAATGTAAAAAGAGAGACTGTAAGTAAATATCTATGATATATATATAAAGAGAGACAGTGCTAGTGATTTAGAGTACAGACGAACATGTGAATGGCTTAGGACTGATTCATGACTACACTAAGAGTGATTCATGACTACACTACTTTGGATATTTATTCACATGACCATTCATACTCCCCCGTACCCCAATCAATACACAAGGATCCATTCAAGTTACGTTAAGATTCATGATTATACTACGTTGCCCAAAAAGGGTGATTCATGAAGTGATTCGTGAAGGCTCGGTGATCATGAGGGTACATGAGTCACTAGCTGATTCCCGAAGATTCATGATGATAGAAGCATATGATACGTGATATAAGTAAAACACACATGATAAAAGTATCTGATGCTCCCGAGAGGGATAACATCTCATGAAGGGATCCATATAGTACCAATCCGTGTTCCAACATGTCAGCATCAAGTAAGATAGTCTAAAGTAGGAAATATAATCGTAAATATGATATGAAATGATCAGAGAATATACTCGCCTGGTATCTGAGTGTCCAACTGAAAAGTACTGCCCGAGGAGTGGTGTCTGGCTCCTATTCAGAACAGCACAAGTCACAACAAGTCCAGAATGGTAAAATGAAGCACTAGTATGCATTCTACATGAATCTAGGTCAATCTAGGCCAAAGTCAACTCTTGGTCAACTCTGGTCAACTCTAGAAGTCAAACTAGGTCAACTATGGTCAAACTAGGTCAAACAAGTCCACACTAGGTCAAACTAGTCTACACAAGCCTAATCTAGACTTACTAGCTAAGCAAACACAACCATAGGCCATAGGCTAATAGACTAGGCCATGGGCCAATAGGCAAAACCATATTCAGTTCTATATCTAAACAACACATGTGTAAACATACCATACAAGCTAATATAGGGTACTAAATATATATATATATAGGCTCATAATCATCTATTAGGTACATACATACTAGGACAATATATATATATATATATATATATATATATATATATATATATATATATATATATATATATATATATATATATATATATATATATATTGATACACACACACATGTGCTATATGATATAACCATAACATTTAAACCTATAGGCTATATGTGTATACTATACTACCATATATGTTAATACATAAGAGTATATACAAAGCATAGAGAGGGGGGCACTCAAGTGCTCATATGCACCTGTGTATGTATGTGAGAGCATGTGTGTGCAACTTGTGTGTGTGAGTGACTTGTGTGGGTGTGTGACAGTGGAGTGAGGCAAAACAGTGAGGAAGAGAACATGTGTGTGTGTGTGGACTGTTACAAAGTGACAGTGATAGGTTGTATAGACTACAACTTGTGTGTGTGTGTCATTTGTGATACATGTGTATGTGTGAGTGGTAGGCTAGAGTGAATGTGTGTGTGTGTTGCAGTAAAACATGGCCCAACAGTTACCTACTGCTATCAGCTCCTAACCACCAACCCAGTTCAGAAATGAAGAAAAAGAAAAACCAAAAACTCAGTATCAAACCCACAGTTACCTGTCCAGAACAGTCCCCTAACTAATTCCCAGATTCTGGACTCCAAACACAACAAATCGACCCCAAAATTGCCATATAAGTAGAATATATATAGAAAAACTATATTAGGATGTAAACATGCAATTAGGAGTATTACATTGGATAAAAATATATGCCAAAGTTCATTTTCAAATCTGGAAAAAAAACAGAAAATAGGATTTGATACACAGTTTTTAGGAAAAATAGGAATTGGGTTTTTTAAACATCAAATCTAAACTAAAATACCCAAATCAAGGTTGGTAACTTATAAACACATAGGACACGTGCTGTGTGATGTGTTTGTGTCCACAAAAGTGGACACAAACGTGTCCATTCAAAACAAAATCCAAAACTGGAAAATTAAGACACAGAGACTGGACAGTCTCGTGCGGGTATGCACGCGTGTCGTGCACCCGACACAGACCATCCCAGGCCTCGTGCTTGTGTCCCCACCTAGTCTAGGTCTAGGATCTCATGTCTAAATGTATGCAACGTGTCCTCGTGTCACCGTGTCTGAGAACTAGGGCCGTATCAGTAGCTAATAACTGCCTGCGCACAGTGCAGTGTATTCCCCGTGCGCGGTCGATTACTTCCTAACCCGACCATGAAATCTCGTGAAACTTGGGGAGCGTGATGACAGAAGGTACCCCAAGCACCCCACGAAGTTTCGTGTTAGGGCACGCCGTGTCGTGTCCTGTAGGGACCCCAATAGGCAGGGGATCCGCTAGGCCGCGCATGAGCGTGCCAAATCCGTGTGCACGCGTGTCCAAACGACACGACACGTGCACGAATCAATCCCAGTGCACAAGAAATGGATAAACGACACCAAAACACAAATTTTCATTCAAAAATTATTCGAAAATATCACAAACTAATCCACAATGGCATTTCCACAAACACATTGAACAGTGCACTGATACGTGTCCAGTTTGGACACGAAAGGACACAAAAACTTAGGTTTTCCTATTCCTACTGTTAGGTTAGGTCTAGGGCTCCCTAATGATACAAAAATCTCAAGATTCTATGGTGTGGATAGAGAGTTACCTAAGAGTACCCAAAGCCTCAAAAAGCTCCACAAAGAGGTGCTTCTCTTGATGGCCAAACTCCTCCAAATTGATAAAAAACTGAGAACAACCAATTCCAACAGCAAGAAAACAATAATTAGAACCTATTGCAATTTGTTTGGATTAAAAAGGAGGAAAAATGGATTTTCTAGGGATTTTTGAACATGGAGACTCACCTCTTTCTTCTCTTGAAATAAATTCCTAAAGAAGAGGCTAGCCCTAGATTTTATGAGAGATTATATAGTGGAGGAATCCCTAGGTTGGCTGGACAAAATGTTAGGGTTAGGGTTTGGGCACTTAACTAATGGGCTTTGGGCCTATTTGGCTAACTATTGATTTATTGGTTAATCACAAGTCATGGCTTATGACTTAAAACTCTACTTAAGTCAAATAACCATACTATTAGTCAACTCTAGTCTAACTAGGGTGGCATGACCTAATCAAGACCAAACTTAACTAGGGTTAGCTCCTAGGTTAGTCTACCATGGTCATTGCTAGTCAAAGTCAACCTAGTCAACCCTCATCCCAACAATTCCAAAATAAATTCTAAAAATTTCCATAAATTCAAATAAATTATAATAAATTTAAATTACCCCAAAAATATCAAAAATACCCTCAAACTAGAAATATAGTAGTGACAGAAAATGAGAATAAGAAATATGATTTTGAATTCAAGGATCATACATGGTTATGGTTTGAAACAACATGGTATCTGACCAATTCTATTTGGTTTTATGGAATTTCAAAAATCTTGATGATTTCTATTATTTTAGGATTGTTCTTATTTCCGTGAAGTTTTGATAACTATATTTCGAGATATTTTGTTTAACTGTTTAATAAATTACTACTCTAATTCTGTAAGGTGGGTAGAACATTTTGCTTCTCTTTATAATTATTTTAAAAATCTTATCGTTAAAATTTAAATTTCGAGGACGAAATTTTTGTAAGGTGGGTAGAGTGTCATAACTGCTTTTCAATAATTGATGTGTTAATATTTTTATTATATTTCCAACTAATTAAATATTTTGCTCAATTTTTTTTATGATATAAACAATAATTGATGTAATAATAATAATAATAATTTTATTTTTTCATTCTTATTTTTTTTTTGAAAATTTTATAAAGAAAACCCTAAGAAAAAAAAAGAGAAGAAAGGAAAAAAAAAATTATATACATATATAATAGAGAGAGAGAGGAGCAGCCCCCTTTACCTCCACCGCCTCTCTCTCCCTCTCTCGAAACTTCTCCCTCTCTCTCGATCTCTCTCTCCCTCTCTCGGACTCTCTCCCTCTCTATATCTCTCCCTCTCTCACTCTCCTCTTCCTATTCCTCTCCATCTCTCACCTTCACTCTTCCTCTTCTCCTCCTTCCCTTCCTCACTATTGCTACTGCTGCTACTGTTACTGCGCTGTTGCTGCTGCCGCCGGACTTCCCGTCGCCGCCGCCTGCGCCGCCGCCGCCGCCGCCCGCCTGTCGCCGGCCACCCCCTCTCCGGCCGACCACCTCTTCACCCTCTTCTCCTTCCTCCATCAACACTTCCCACACCACCATCTTTACCTCCATCTCCACCATCATCACCACCACCACCATCTTCAAAATAGAAAACCCTAATCCCTTCAAAAAAAAAGGAAGAGGAAGAAGAAGAAGAAGAAGAAGAAGAAGGGGGAAGAAGAAGAAGCTCGAAGAAGAAATTGGAAGATGGAGAAGGCTCAAAACCCTAATTCCGATCCCAAATCAGTTTCCCAAGGCAAGTCCTCACCCTTACTTTCCTTTCAAATTTTTCCGTCCATCATTATTTTTGGTTACATTAGAAATTATATTTTGATTTCATAAAATTGTTATATGTGAGAAGTCAGTTAATAAGACAATACATCTAAATTGTCATATTGGGATATGCACTACTTTTAACATAAAGTTTTGATTTATAGGTTCATTGGTATCTAGAGTATTATTATTGGTGTCAAAATATGCTTTCCATTAGGGATATAATGGATGTAAGCTTTGTTCCAAAGAAAGTAGATAGTTGTGCAGTAGGTTCATTTTATTGAAACCGTCAACCTCTGTTATGAACGTATTCAGGATATCGATGATTTATAAATGATTAAAAAGGGTTCTGCATCTGTATATGATATGTCTTAGTTTGGTCTGTCATTGACTAACTATCATTATACCATTAAAATTAAAATTAAAATAAATAATTAAACTACCAAAGATAGCACCGAACACAGGAAGGTAACCAAAATGTGTGTTTGACGTATTTATATTAATTGTCGATTTTTCTGATCATTCTTAGGTTTTGGTCTGACATATTCATTGTTCCATCATACAATTTATTAATCAACAATGTTAGGAGTGGATATAAGTATGTATAAATACTCAGTTATATATGGCTTTTCAAGTAAATTTGCTACTTCGCACTGAACACAGGAAGGTAACCCCACTTGTTAAGCTTTTCAAGTAAATTTGCTACTTCACACCTTAAAGAAGCCAAAATGTGGTATATATGGCAAGTATGAGTTAAATTGAATACTTGGTTTAATTTTGTATGTAGTGAATATCAAGACAATATTGTAAAGCATATAAAATTATTTGGTATGTAATGACATTTGGAAATTTCAAAAGAGTCAAATTTCTGATTTCTAGTAAATTTTCAAATTTTGATAGACATAGGCAAAGGAAATTAAGATTTGTTAAACTTAGGCACTGGAATTATTATTTGTGACGTATCACGGATAAGTGTATATGCGTTGGACATAAATAGAGGAACCAATTGTGGTCATAAATTATTGAACATGCAATTGTGGACATGAATCATTGAACTTGAATTTTTCATGAACAAATGAACACATATGGACATATGGGACTCTCCAATGGTAAGTCTGACATATACATAAGAACTGAATAGCTGGATCGCACGCCGGAAAGGTAAAAAGTACAAGGATCCTGTATTTCTCTATTTTAGTACTCAATTTTATGTGTTCATATTTAGAAATAAGTCTCGTTTCTATATTTTCCTACTTCATGCACAAGAATTACAATGATTAATATTGAAGAGTTTTGGTTTGATTTGATTTCCTTTATACTATCTACATGATATATATATATATATATATATATATATATATATATATATATATATATATATATATATATATATGTATAAAGTCTTCACATATTAACTAGTATAGTTGGGTAAACATTAAAGTATTGCTCTATTTTGATAAACTGCAAAACAATTAGCAAGCCGCGACTCGACTAATTGTTAAAGGAAAGGTAACCATTGCTTGCTCAGGTAAAAGTCTCAAGTTCCTTTTTGTTCTTTTATACTGCATGGTCCGGTGTTGAGAGTTGCTCTACCGAAAGGGTCGGCGAGCCCATTTATTTACCTGCGTGGTTCCGGTGTTGAGAGTTGCTCCACCGAAGGGGTCGGCGAGCCCAGGATTTACTTTTAT
The DNA here is from genome assembly GCA_029216955.1 of Iris pallida. NCBI lineage: Eukaryota > Viridiplantae > Streptophyta > Magnoliopsida > Asparagales > Iridaceae > Iris > Iris pallida. Next base: position 8,873,933 of record JANAVB010017999.1, read on the forward strand.
TATATATATGTGTTTCTTGTAATTTTCGGGGCTCCTAAATACAAATGAGACTGTGCCGAAATTTTTGAAAAATTTAGAAGATAGACAAATTTTTGACTTTCAGAAATTTTTAGAAAATTTCTTATCTAGAAAGCATTTTGGAGGGGAGAACAACTGAATATCCCTAGATATCCCGTAACATAAATAACAAAAGCTGATCAGTATTTCGGAAATCTCGTAAATCGGTACATCTAGTTTCACTAGGGTGTACTAGCCCAAGGGAGGCTCAGAAATCTCGGAAATCAATGCATCTATTTTGACAGTAACATCAAATAGATGATTTTAGCCCAAGGGAGGCTCGGAATTCACATCCTGATCCCAGGTCAACGGGATTGTTACGGGAAATATTTAGAGGATTATTCAGAGTATTGTTCTCAAAACTGTATTTCATTAAATTCTAATCTTACTCCAGGATAACTCTGCCTATTATAGGTAGGCAGCTTTCCTGTTTGCTCAAGGGAAGCAAATCCTACTAAAAGCTCAAGGGAAGCTCGAAAATCTTGCTATTCATGGAGTAGGACGATGTTTACAATCTTTGTGTTACTAAAGTATATATATATATATATATATATATATATATATATATATATATATATATATATATATATATATATATATATATATATAGTAGTACAAGTTGGTATATCCCTGTCTTTTCTAAAAAGAAAAACTATAAATTTCTTTATTTTGATTAATTTTCACCGTTCTTGGCCGAGGACTTGCTTGTCATTTTCTAAACGACCTAGTATTTGTTCACTAGGTGAAGAAGAAGAAGACGCCTCCGCCGAAGTATCGCCACACTACACCGAGGCGTAAATTGTCCGGACTACCTACAGTTATGACCAGCACTATCGTAGTTATCTTGTAAATTACTTTTATAATAAGCTTGTAGAAGCATTGTTGGAAAAGTTCCCTGTATAATAGCTACACTGTATTTAATACTATGAAAACTCCTTGTATTTTCCATTCTTGCTGATGATTACGGGCGACAATCGCGATTTCGGCGCGTAGCCTGGGGATGTGTTTATGACGTCACCATTCCACTCGGGAAGCGGGACGTGACACGGGTGATTCCGGGTCGGGGGTGACAAATTGGTATCAGAGCTCTAGGCTCAATTTCCTCTGGACGTTCGCTTCATTACAATTCTAAAATTTGCCCACCACCACTTGATATCACTCTTGACTCTACTCGATGCCGCACTGGATGTTCCATACAATAAGTCTAATACAAATCGTGAAATTTTGCCGCATGTGTTTTGGAAATTACATGATGTTTGCTAAGAAAGTTGCGAAGGGCATATTGCATTGAATACAACGAGCCGTAAAAATGTTAGTTGCTGCAAGCGCAACAAATTATGAAATACAATTTGAGATGTTGTCGCAATGTAACATATTGAAAGAGAAATAAAATAAAGCACGAAGTGCAGTGAGTTAATTGTGAATATGCGTTAAAATAAAAGTGAGAAGTGATACACCAATACTGAATGTGTTAAACGGATTTGGGCATTGACTTGGAAAGTCGGGAATAAATCGCTGCATGATGTGCAACGCGTGTTGGAAGTAAAATTCTTGCACGTGGTGCAACGCATATCAAATTAATCGTTGCACGAAGTGCAAAGGAGATTGGAAATAAATCGTTGCACAAGGTGAAATAAAATGTCGAAAATAAATCGTAGCATGATGTACAACACGTATCGAAAGTAAAATTTGTTGCACGGAGTGCAACGCATATCAAAATAAATAGTTGCACGAGATGCAACGTAAGAAAAGAATTGAAATCGTAAATCGATAGAACGAATCATTCGGTTGCACACCAAACTTATGTTGGCAAACGAGAACATTGACCGAGTTGTGTCGGATGTGATTTAATCAAAGTTACGGTTGTGATCAAGCACGATCACTGCGGAAATCGTGAGTCGGAAGAGATTATCGGTTTATACTAAGTATAGTGCGAGGGAAATGGCTTGATTTCCGAGTGGTATATGCCATAGCACGTAGGCGATGAATGACTCGATACCGAGTGGTATATGGTATCCCACTTGTGCGATAAATTGCATCGACGCGTTATGAGAATTGTGAAAGGTTTGTCCGCAACTGACGGAAGAGTACCGAGACTCGATTGGAAATTTGTATGATAAAATGTTGATGCAAGTGTTCTTCGAAAATCGGTTGGGACGATAAGGCGAGACTCGTATCAATGAATGATATGTCGGACGAAAATGATAAGTCGGTCGGACGACCGAGACTAGCGGAACGATTATGCCTTGACGCAATAATCGGATCGACGGGAAAGGAAAACTCGAGCTTACAAATGAGTCGCACGACTTGCGATCTCGATAGAAATGTTGGGCGAGGCAAATCGAATCGTACGACTTGAGATCTTGATAGAAATGTTCGTCTAGGTGAATCGAATCGTACGACTTACGATCTCGATAGAAATGTTCGGCTAGGCGAATCGTACGACTTGCGATCTCGGTAGAAATGTTGGGCGAGACGAATCGAATCGCACGACTTACGATTTCGATAGAAATGTTAGGCGATGCGAATTGTAATCGAATCGCACGATGTACGACTTCGGTGAAGAGTTAGTTGACGTGAGTAATCGTGCCTAAGAAATAGTTGGTTACATTACGGCGAAACTCATTTGAGTACGACTAAAAAACAAGCAAAACTTAGAGGGCGAGATCGTATGACTTGAGGGTTCGATGTTGGATAATAGATAACTCGGTTACGCGATCAAAGTATAGCGGGATGCGGCGAATCGGAAAATAAGTTGATGTGTATGGAAAAGTTCATTGCGAACTTGGACGTATGCGATGCAAGTTGTCGACGTTGAAACAGATTCAAAGTTGACCCTTACGCTATCGAAATTGATACGACGTATCGAGATCGATACGTAAGAAAACGTAAGTACGATGTGAGAATACAAAATGGAGTGCACTTTGCGCTATCAAAGTTTTGTAAATAACAATACGAGAATGAAACGAACTGGTTGATCATGAACTTTATGATTAATCAAGACGAGACTATGTCATCGACGATTGTTCGATACGTATAGCATCTCGTGTGTCGACCGCGAATAAGGTAGACTCAAACTCGATACGAGTAGATGTTTCGTAAATTACGAAATCATCGATGGTAGTGCATGACTTGACTCGGAGGATAGTTGCGCATCAGTTGCGCCGATAGAAAGGATTTTGTCCAAAATTGGTAGTCGCATAGAATCGTCAGAACGTGATTTGGCTCCGAAATAAGATATAGCATGGTTCGTAGTAAACTGTCCTTCGTTAATGATCCACAATTATCGAGCGTAGCTTCGGGACAACTGACCCTAGAAGACTTGACCATCAAATCAAATTGAATGCTGCAGACCGTAAGATAACCCATGCGATATCGCATATGAGATTGCACCGATAACAAATATAACACGGTGCATGTTGACGATAAGTCTAGGCGATCGAGAATTGTTGGAACAACTTTCGATTGAGAATAATATAGTTAGATTTTGAGTATTCGTCGGATGAATGCTCGAATGGTTATGTTGGTCGACGATCGAACTTGAAATTCACCAGCGAACTTGGTGATTCGGATAGGCGAGTGCGAGAATCGTGCTATACACGAGAGAACGATAAGGGAATGACTTACGAGTCATGTCATTAGATTCGAATTCACCTTGCAATTTAGCTTGCGTGAATCAAACTTATATTCGATGTTGCAAGACGGATAAGTTGGGAATTTGGCTAGTGAATTTCCTACTCGATAGGAATCGAACGTAAGGCATATCGTAAAGACCTTCGTGTCAAGGCGATCATTGTCTTGAGCACCGTCGCCTTGATTTAAACTTTTTTGTCGAATAGATTGTGGCCTTTGTGCAATGTCAATTTAAAGTTGCGTCGGGAGAAGTTAAGCACGGTGCTAGGAAAGTCACCTAGCGGGCATAGTCCCGAATGTTGATAAAGAAATCGTATCGAGATAAGTTGCATAGCCAGACTTTGGAAATAGTTGGGTGGCGACTTCGAACGCAAGGTGTTGCGAAGGATCGTTGCGATCGGATGCACGACGGCTCGACGCGACGTATAGAATTGAAAGTTCCGATGAAACATGCAAACTGAGAAATGCGATTTTGAATCGCATCGTGTGCCTTGACTTTTGTTGGATGATCGCGTGTGTATCAATATGCATATGCAATAAACTACGAGAACTTATGCTAAGGATAAGTCCGATCGAGAGTACGAGATGGCAAGCATAGGATTGAAATTTACCTGTCAGCTTTGTTCCAATTTGCTACGACTGGACTTGGTTGAAATACATATATCTTCGGGACGCCTTGAATATAGGTACGGATCTAAATCGAGTTGTATACAAAATTCAAATCGAGCTGCAGGGAAGACTTGAAATGTTAATGAAAAGCTTGCGAGATAGTGTGAAACTGAACAACGTTGGTGGGACGAGATCGTGAAACGATCTATAAAACACTTAGTCGGCGTGTTGGTTTTGGTTCGAGGACGAACCTTATTTTGAGCGATATATTCTGTAATGCCCCGCTCCGCACGGCGCATTACACTGAGGCATTGACTCAAAGAGTCGTATAGTCATATTGACCGAATCAAATGTATCAATGCAAATCGATACGAGAGTTACGCTGTCCCGAGCAACGCATCGAACTAAGTCGATGCAAAGAGTTGCCTTGTCCGAAAGAATGCATCGAGTGAATCGATACGAACCGTCGCGTTGCCCCGAAGGATGAGTGCGTTGAATCGGCTCGAAGATTCTAAGAAATCGAATCGACCAAGGAGCAAGTCCGAATCGATGCAAGTATTGATTTTAGTTATTTTCGTGTGCAGGTTATACTTTGACGCAAAAATATTAGAGGTCGATCTTTTGCCATATTTAGTAAGGGGTCTGCGAAATCAAATCGTCGCCTTGCGACGGGCTGAGACTTGGGCACGCTAAGGCAAATCGGACGTATGATTCAATGAAGCACGAAGTGCTCGAATGGCTGAGTCAGGAGAGTGGCCGTGCAATAAAGTTATAAAATCGAGCTGCATCGGCTCGGCGAAACGACGAAGGCGTATCGACTCAAGGTGGGAGAATTAACTTCTTTTTACTCCTTCATGCGATAAGTCAAATATATCATTGTATGCTAAAAGTTAACCTATCGACGCCACGGGTGTGGTCCGATCGGAGATAAATTATAGTGTGAGTCGAACACTAAGTTAGAACAATTGAAATGAAACGTGCATCGTATGCACGAGTCGCCATGGGACATTGGATATCGCAAAGGCGAGTACCTCGATGCGCAAGCCGCAAGAACATAGGATAACTGTACTCGGCGAGTGCCTTAGTGCACGAACCATACCGTGCCTTCGCGCACGAGTTAGAAAGGCTAGAACATTGAAAGACAATAGGCGAATGCCCTAGTGCACAATCCCCGAACATTGAACACTAAGTTATAGAACATGGGAATACGATCGAAACGTGCCTTTGTGCACGAGATAATAAAAGATGGCTTCGTTGCGAAAGAATACAGTTGTGGCATGAATGTGGCAGAACTGTCGGATATGACATAATGCCTCGAAAGGTGTTCGAGACCTTCGGGTCGTTCGGTTGACGAACATTGAGTTGAGGCATGATGCCATGGAATCATTGAAACGAAGTATGAAACGTAAGAACACAGAAAGTTAACGGAAGAAATACGAGATGATAAAGTCTGAGTCTCGGACTCAAGACTATGTTTGGTTGTTTGAATTTGACTGCTTGAATAATAAGGGCATTGTATGGTCGATTGGGATGGACTTAAGATTAATGTGATAATGACTCGTACACGAGTGTTTTCACCAAACGGTTAAATGCCAGATGCGCCCCGGAACCGCTTGGCCTAGGAGGGATTCGAATAATCTTTGTAGGCGCACATCTTTAAGTCGAGTAGCTCTCGCTATTGATGGGAAAAGCCACAAATGATGGTATACAGCGGGAACGTTTCGGTTGTTTGGAACAGCGACCCAACCCGTGAAATGTCGGGCAGCCCGACAAATATTGAGAAAAGAAGGAGAGAAAAAAAAAGGAACTCCTTTAGTCCATTTCGGCGTGGATACGCCAACGACCCTCATATAGCTAAGGAACGATGGGTTGAAATTGTAGGCGCATATGCGTCCCGCATATAGATCCTGCTTAGAGATGCACATATAACATGACATGGAAGGAATGGGGCGTATTCACCTTGCGTTGGTGCAAGGGCGAGTGCGTCGACTTGGTAAGAAGTCGTGCCACGAATCAAACACAAGATTGATTGTTTGCTTGCCTATTCAATTCGATAACATGCTTGTTATGATAACATGATTTACGCTTTCGAATATGCCATGAAATTGACCCTAAGGAGAACATAGCAAGATCATAAGCTAAGTTGCATGATTCAACATAAATATTACAATGTCGGTTTGGAAAGATGACCTTTGCTTCAGTACATGCGAGGACGAACGTACTGATCCCCCACCAGCTTCATGCAGGGTGCATGGAATGGATTGCTCGTGGCGAAGCGTTGCTTGAACATGTTGAGGCTTGGAATGCCGAAGCGCATTGAAGCGTGCGATCGCATTGACGCTCGGACTACGCAACTGGATTGATGCGGCTGAGATATAGAAGGCATGATGTATGGAACGGTAAAATTCTTTGTGGGCAAGAGAGAACCTGAGTGTTGTAGCCAATCTGGCATATATTGTTAGGCTATCGAAAGCCTTTGTAATCTCAGTTTCGGATATCAATAAAGAGAATTGTTTCGTATACTCTGTTTTCCTTTCGTTGTTAATATCAAATCAAAAGATAACCATTTGAGAACTTTTCATCTTGCCTTGCACGAGCGCAACTCCAGGCTCGTACGGCATCACGTCCCCTGCGAGGACGATGATTTGGGTGATTCCGGGTCGGGGCGTGACATCTTTTGCTCTTTTCAAATACATACAAAATTAATTAGAAGATAATTAAAATACGTGCAATGCACGTGCATATATACTAGTAGATTTATAATGGGAACTCATTTTGTAGAATAGTAAGATCTATCGTAGGTTTCATTTTCTAAATTTTTAGGTCCAATTCATCTATAGGCGCTACAGGTTGGGCCTGAAAATTTATAAATTCAGAAGGTAGGAAATTATTTTGTAGGATAGTGTCTCTATTTGAAGTCTAATTCTAGATTTATATTATTATATTTCAATATTAATTTTTTACTACACAATCTTTTAGACAAAAGTTTATTTTATTATTTTCTACTATTCTCATACAAATTTAACCCATTCTACATTTATCTTTATTTCAAAATTTTGGACATCGAGATTAAATTTTGAGCACCATCTACTCATGATGCTCTTAGAGCATCCACATTAAATAAAGCTCGAAAAATATATTTGAACCCAAATTTATAATAAAAAAAATTAAATATGACCGAATCTATATGATAATAGTTGAAAATGATCCACCAACATAAAATAATTTTGAACAAATAATGTGAAATCTATAATCTAGAAATTGGGTCTCCAAATGGAGCCTTACTTCTACAAAATGAGTTTCTACATTATGAATGTAGAACTTCTCAAGCCCAAAATAGCCAAAATTGAATAAACTGAAATTCTAAAAATACAAAATCGAAACCCAACATAATTAGCCAAAACTGAAACCGGACCGAATAAACAATTCGGTTTGTTCAAATTTGTTCGGTTGGACTATTTCTATTATTTAATTGATCGAACCCAAAATTAGAATCATGATTAAATTATATAAAAAGGATAATTTTTATACACATATTTGTCGTATTTTAAAGTTTGTGTCCAAAGTTGGACTACTTTATAAATCATGAATGTTGAGTTTCAAAGCATATACATAGAAGCATATACATAGAAGCATATACATAGAATTATTGTCTTCAAAATATACAAATTTTTAATCGTAAAATATGCATAAAATTGTGAGTATTTACATAATTGTACAAGTTTTACTCTTTTTTCGATTTTGGACCGAAACGAAAACCCAAAACCAAAACGAAATCGTTTAATTTTTTTTAATATTTTCAAACCGAAGCCGAATTTTTTTCAAACCAAACCGAACCTCTTTTCGGTTCGGTTAGGTTCGATTTTCGGTCTAAAACCGAATAATGCTATTCCCTATATGTGGCTAAAACGGAACCATTATGAAACTTCAATTGGATTTTACTATCCTACGAAATGAGCTCCTAGATTCTAAATCTAGAAATTGGGATGAGTCTATTTATGCTCTTATTAAATAGGGCTTTACAAGTGCTAGACAGATAATTGGGCCCCGAATCGAGAGAGAAGTCCAAATTAAGAAAACTATTTGGACAAGTATCAAAATTTTTGCTATTTTTCATATAACCTCTAGTGGGGATCCCTTACACTGTGTTTGGGAACATTTGTGGGGAGGGAGAGGAAAATTTGAGGGGAAGAAAAATGGAGGAGAGTAAAATGAAAGTAAAGTTAATTTTTCCTTCCTTTGTTTAGATGGACAAAAAGTAGGGGAAGGAAAAGTTTAAAAACAATTTTTTATTTGTTTATGGATAGAGGTATAATTACTATTTCCTCCTTGGTATTCTCAAATGATGATTTAATATTAACTTTTTGAGGGGTGGTGGAGTAAATTCACTCAAATTTCTCTCATCTCTCTCCATTTTTCTCCCACTTTTGGGAGAAATTTTTTTTGGTGGGACCCACCTACTTTTTCCTCTCAAATTTTTCTCCCCCATTTTCTCTCCTCCTTTCCAAACACCATCATTTAAAATTTTCCTATCACTTTCCCCTCAACTTTTTCCTTCCTCCCATTTTCCACCCTTCCCAAACAGTACCTTACACAACTGGATCCATAGGGTTGTCATTGCTGCTCCACTATTTATTATTTTATTAAATAGAAAGAACAATACGTGTCTACTAACTCGAATTCAAGCAGATGTAGTCTCTTCCACCTCAGTCACTTGAGCTAGAGGTGATAGACTCCTGCTCTTCTATAAATCTCAAATATTTACTTATTTTTATATGTTTTTGATTTAATTTATTATTTTTAGCCTTTTTGTATTTTCTACTAATGGATAACCTATGTCATAATGGCACGGACACGAACAGCAGATCCGACGGCCGAAGGTCGCTCCACCTCTGCTGCTTCTTCTTCACGAAAACTGATCCGACTGGACCACCACCTGGAGAAGGGTCGAGTGACTTCTCTTCTGCCCAAGAATGCCTCCCGGAGATCCTCCGTGGTAACCTCACGGCCGCTGGCTGCTCCGGTCCGTGCGACAGGTCGAGGCTCACGGCGAAGTTGGAGTTCCGGTTCTCCGCGGCGGATGGGAGGTCCCGCTGCCGCCGCCTCCGCCGCCGTTCGGAGGGACGCGAGGGAGAAGTTGGGATGCTGGGATGAACGTGAGGGTGAAGTTGGGACAACTTGTCCTTTTATTTATGTGTTAGAACCAAAAGCAGTGGGTTGTCTATAATCTAATCTAAAAGTAAAATTGAGTTTTAGAAAGAGGGACAATTTAGTCCTTTCATCATCGTTGAACCAAAGCACATGGATCGTACCAAAAAAATTACTGTACTTTATATTATAGATAACATGCATAAATTCCATATTTGAAATGAATTGTTCAAGTATTTGGGTGAAAACTGTGACACAAGACAATAATTCAGAGTTGTCATGGCATTTGTTGAAAATATATTTAATACAAAGTCCATCAAATACAATCTAGTAGTTAATTACATCCATCAAAGATCTATTTGAAAAGGTTCGGATATTCAAGTCTCCATTGGATTTGTAGAAACTAGTGGTCGGAGGACACGCATTGCATGTACGACACCGATTTTTTTTTGACGCACCTTTCAGGCTTGGATGCCTATCATGCAACCAATTTAAAATAGAATCCAAAATATCTCATCCTAAGATTCCTAGACATCACCACCAAATCAAACAAATGTTAAATTTCGTTGTTTATTAATTAATAAGCCAAAATAGAAAATGATCTTCATAGATCGAATTTTTTTTATGTATATACATTCTGTTGGTATGAAATTCACAACTCTGTATATAGACTCCGAAAATAAGATATAAAATAATAATCTAACCGAGACCGATGCTTGACCTTGGTCCAGTGTCCTTAAGACAATATTCGTCGATTTTAATGGCGATTAGTCTTCCATGATACAACGGTTCTTCTCGTTCGGTAGCAGTACTTTACACCGGAGGAACTCGTCGAAGCAATGTTGGTTGTCCCTCTCTCTCTTAGACTTAATGCTAGATGTATGAATTGATTGAGTGATTCAATTATTCAAACATTTGTGCTTTTAAAGAAATAAAGAGACACAATAGAAATAACACATCTTTCCAATAAATAGATTTGTACACCATTCCATAGATTTGTTGATAGTAAACAATTATTATTATTGTTATTACAAATATACATTTACTTTTTCCAACACATTCTTCATATTGAATGATTTCCGTGTGTCAAAATCTTTCAGATAACAATCCATAAAACTAACAGCTGGATAAGACACAACAAACAATTTAGAATAGTTGGTATTGGAATATTGAATTGTTGGAAGTAATTACATTGTTCACCTAAAACATCATCCACCACCTTTTGCTATTTGCATATTCAAGTTTACACAACATTGAAAAAAGAAATATCAACAATTGTAAAATAACATACACCATAATTTCTAAGTTTGAATTTCAATCCAATGCAACCCAACCTTATTGAAATCTTCTTACAGTCTATCTCACTAAACAACTTATAAAATCTAGCAACATTACCGGTCGGCTCCATCTTCGTACCTGTAATCTCGAAAACATTTCAACAAAGAACGATAAATAATAACTAACAAATTTGCACAATTCAACTCATGTTACTAGGAAGAACAAAGTCAGAAATTATTTGCTCAATTTCTCTTCATACTCATACTCATCATCAGCGGCATAATCATCCTACAAAGATTAAAGTAATACAAATTTGTAACAAACAAAGAAAGTAAAAAAATAAATTTTTAGACATATAAGAATAAACTATTAAAAATTTCTTACAATAATTGCAACTTAGAGTGCAATTGTTCAAGGCTATATTAAACTATGATATGCAGTTAATTTTCAAAATTGATTCATGTTGTTAAAGACACAATCCCTTATTGTTCAACACAATCTCTTTATAGTGAAAGTCTGAAAACTTCAATAGTTAATTATGCGAAAGAAAATAATTTCATTTAAATAATAAATAAATAGATTCACAAAATAATATCACTACATTTATAGAATAATTTATTTTAGTTCTTCTTGGATTTCTATATACGAGTTAATGATTTATATAAGTATAGATAAAATTCAGCTTATATAGCAAAGTCAATAATTCCTGAAAAATATATAAAATTTAATTTAGGTGAGTCAATAATTCATGAAAAGTTTAATTTGTAGCATTTCTATTACTCGAAATAGTTTTACATACACAATAAGATTTCGCTTCACTCTATTTACGAATATTATTTTATTCATGATTTAGAATGCTTAAATCACATTTTATCATGCCACAGAGCATCATGATTCAAATAATACTTGAAACTTATTAACTCTTCACGTCCAACAATAAGACATACTAATAATATATTTGCAAATAATTCATTAATCTATTAAAACCACTTAATCAATTCGAAAACTACTTATACAAGTTTTATGCATGACGAATACACCTTAAACAATAAGGAATCAAAGATACTTTCTCTTCAGAAAACCATATTTCAAAATAAAAGTTTTATTTATTTTATAACTAATGCAATAGAGTAATGACGACATTTGGGCATAAACATTATGGTTTTAACAAAATATCATTCATAATGGAGTAGAGGCTCGGGTTTGAATCCCCCGAGCACTTGTGTCCAAGCCGAAGGAAGGACACCAAAAAAAATAAAATAAAACAAAACAAAAAAATTATTCATAATATCAATCAATTAGCAACTTAAAAATATACTACATATGGTGACATGTATTTCAAATACCAATTATAATGTTAAAAAAAGACATAAGTGGGGGACAAATAACCGATATAAATCATTAAAACTTATAAATTTTGACATTAATTAAAATAAGTCAACTAACAATAAGGGATTATAGGAAATAATAATTTGGAAATGAGATAACATTCCACCAATGTTCAACTTATGAAATTTAGATTCTCATATAGAATTTACACATCTAATAACATTCAATTTCACATGTGTAAGTTTATAAACGGAATGCAAATTCACATATAGTACTTCAATTTCGTATTTTAATATATGCATTAAATAACTTTTTTTTTTTTTAGAGAAGGGCATTAAATAACTTTCAATTTTACATATACCAGTTTACAAATATTCAAGCTAGAAAATGATAAATAATTTTAAATAAACACATAGAGTTTATGTAATATAAATTTTATTCAAATAATAAATTTGTAAATAATATAAACCATTAGTTTTAACTGAACTAACCCAAAAATGGATATGACTTCGTTTCGTACTTTGACCAAGACAACGGGTTAAACACCTTATTATTCATCTGTTAGCATAGAAGTATTTGCAATACTACGAAAGCTTATAAAATATTACAAGCTTATAACCGATATATATTACGATATTGAACTTTGTTGTGTCAATATATAAACAACTAAATTTGCTAACAGAACAAATTAGGATGTCATGTAGCGAAAACACGTTTCAAGTTATTCAACACAAAAGTTTTGACATCGGAAAAAACACACAAAAGTTTTCTAAAGGAGATTAGCCCAGATGGTTTAGTTATTAAACTATTTCAATTTGTATTATCAATTGTGAAAAATGTGCCAATTTGATTATAGAAACATAATGAAGTGTCAAACATGGGTGCTAAAAAAGAAAATTGCAATTGCATTAAATAGAGTAATATATGTAGGGTTTTGTTAAGGACAAATAATTGATATTTTTTGTTTTTAAAATTTTTAGCTACATTCAACAAACAATAATAGAATAATTTTTTGATTCTAAAATTATAAATAAGTTAACATGTTTTAGGGATCATTCTATAAAATTATAAAAAAATGGTTTTTTTTTTGTTTGTTTATGTAACTAACTAGGGAGTGTTATGTAATTCAGAAACTATGCAATGTTTGTTCTTCTTTTTGCATAAACGTTTCTAGAACTATCATGTTAGAAGTCTATTTTTGTTCACCCACCAAAATTAATGTGGATGTTCCCCATTCCACTCAACTCAAAGGTTCCCACGTGGCATTTTTATCCAACCTAAAACCACTCTTGGAGTGGTTTGATAAATATTTACATTAGAAACAATCGCAATAGTAAAGGGAATAAGTTCTTTACCCTTAACATTTCTAAAGACGCTTTCCAGTATAGGCGGAAGGCTTCGGGTGACTCGAAGCCTAAAGAGACATTTTTCTTTCAAAGATGATTATGTCATCGACATCTTCAATGTCCTGATGAAGAGCAACAAACTCAAGTTGTTCGACTGCAGAAGGCTTTAAGAAGTGGACCGCACTAATAACCCAAGTACTGCCTATTCCATCGATATGTGCATCATTCGATAAGAGATTGCTACATATTGAAGCAAAGAATCTAGCAACTGATTGATTCTAAGACCACCACCCTCCACTCTGATGAGAACAAGGTCACTGCCAATATGGTACGTATCTCTTCAATTCAGTGACTTTCCATCACTGGAAGTCGAAGATGGCATTGTTCCGATTCCGAGAACAACTTTGAGATAGTCAATCTTCCACCATTTCGTAATCAAACAAAGTGGTTGGTACCATTCACTACTCCACTTGTGAGATCATGTGGGTTCATCCCGATATACTCTCAGACATAGAACAAGAAATTTTTTCGTCTAGTTCGAGAAAAGAACATATGAAAGAAAAGAAGAATAGGGCTAAGAAGATCCGTAGTGTGAAGAAGACCAGATCATGTTGTTGGGAACGCGGTGTGACCCAAACCGGAGTTGGCCCATGAGATACGATATTGAATTGAGCCCATATGCCTTAAAAGAGAATTCTCATGTAAGACCTGAACCAATCCCAATTTTCTACACCACATGATCCCACCTCCTAACCGAACAATCTCCACCTTAGCTCGTTTCCACTAGCCGAATAACCTTAGCACCCTGCTACAGTTTGTTCGTTTTTGCTAGCCGAACAACCTTAGCACCTTTTTATTCGTTCCCGTCAGCCGAACCTAGGAGATCCAACATATTGTCATCTCGATCCGTTCAACCACAGAGCCAAATCGACACGTTCATCTACGCTACCATTGTGTGCCAACCATAACGTCTTGCTCCACCTTGGACTTGTCAAACCCACATTTGAAGCTAATTCGTGTAGTTGATGCTCATACTCTACCTTGATAAGAGAGCCCGTATATCCGTGTATTATCTGTCTCGAACCAATTAGTGCCGCTCAAATCAGTCCCGTAACCATGGGCTCTGATATCACTTGTTGGAAACACAGTATGACCTGAACCGGAGTTGGCCCATGAGGTACGATATTGAATTGGGTCCATATGACTTAAAAAAGAATTCTCATGTAAAGCTTGAACCAATCTCAATTATCTACACTACATAATCCCACCTCATATTCTTGCTTTCTTGGGGTGGATTCTCACTTGCAACATGCTAACGAATTAGAATTATATAAAGGGATTTTAAAGACTAGTTGGTTGGCATAGAATATATTCCAGAAATGGTTTGTGCCGATCTATTCTATTCTGATTAATCAAAATAACAGAGAATATCAGTAACCAATATGCAAGGGACTATACCTAGTTATTTTGTAACTTATGTGCTTGAATTTGCTCATATGCAAGTAGGTTTGTGATTAATTTTTATGAGCAAGAAATAAATGTACTAGTTTTGTAGAAAACCATGATTACCAAAATCTGTATTAAGTCAGAATTTTTAGTAGAGTCAGAAATAGTTACTATCCCAAATTTTTTTGACTAATAATGTGGCACCAAAATATAACATATAAAAGTATGTAAGAGAAATATAATGTACTAGATCTTGTAAAAATTGAAATCACAAGTATTACGACTATATTGAATGCCAGTGACATTATGTAGAATTTGTTCACAGAAACAAAGAGCATATATACTAGTAGTATTAAAAATTGTGTAAGCTTGTTAATGGTGAGATAAATATAGGAAATTGTCGTTGCCAGCGAAGCTTTTATAATATTTTCGGATTTTGAAGATGTGTTATAAGAACTGTTCTTAATTTATTACAGTTTTTATAAATACAGTTAATAATTTTTCGTATAAATTAATAATTTTGATAGCCCACTTATAAAATTCGTGTATATTATAATTTTTTTTTTCGCAATTACAGTTCTCTTAATATATATAAAATAACAACTAATATGTCCTTAAAAATGTTGTTCATAATCCTATTTATTCTTGTAACTTTTTAGAAATTTTTAGTGAACAAATTACGAATTGAATCAAAACAAAATTTTAATTTTACTCTACACTTAGGTTTGGTGATTTTGAAAACGGTACGAACATCCTTGGATCAGATACCTCGGAGAACAATCTGAATCACTATAACAAGTGAATGGACAAAACTGATTTTTTAGAATCATGGACACGACAATCAAGAAAACCATACAATATCAGACAAGAAGAGAGATTACTTGTGTATTTTTTTTCTCTCAAGCATCTCCAACCCTATTGTCTTGTTAAGTGTTGTGAGTCTTAGGTGGCTCCTATGTGACATGAGCCACAAGACAATGTCTTGTTTATGTGGTAAAATTATATTTCAAAAGACAATGAGATAGAAAAACGCTCTCCAATGCAAAAGTATTGAGAAACAATAAAAAGTATTTTTTTTCCAACTTCCAAGGCAACTTTTAAGACAACTACTCATCTTCTTTCTTTTTTCTAATATTTTTTATTCATAATTGATGACATGGAAGAGAAGACATTGTCAAGTGCATTGTCTAGAACAAGACAATCAACTTCACAATGTCTTCTTTAATTTTTGCCACATAAGCTTCACAATTGACTTGACAATTGCATTGGAGAAGAACTTTTGAATAAAATTTTGTCATTCCTATGTGGCATTAACTTTTTTTCAAAGTCACAATAGGGTTGGAGATGCTCTCAATGTAGGCATCCATTTATAGGTTTAGCTCGATTTAGCAATATAATGCCCGAAACCTAACAATGAAATTCTGCCATTAAAACTCAACAAGGACTCAATAAACATGTGTTGGAACTGACCCAGTGGCTAGAAAATATTAAGTACATCTTGGTACCTTCCGTTAGTCAGGAATTAAGTTTTGGTTAAAAAATAATTTTATATTTTTTATTAAATTATCCCCCACCACGTCCTCATCTGTCGGCCTGCCGCTGCACCCCTCATGCCGTGCCCCCCTCACGTTGTAGCCGCTCTACTGCATTCCCCCCCCCCCCCCCCCCCTCCTGATGGTCGTTGATGCCGCCGCTGCCGCACCATTGCGGCTGCTGCCGAGGAGAGGGGAAGGGTAAAGAATATGGGTATTCTGGTCTTTAATATTCTCTGTTAATACTGATAGGGTTTTAAGTTGTAGAATTATAGTTGAGGTATCAAGTTGTCAAGTAAACAAATTTAGCATATGAAATTAAAAAAAATGGAATTATTGAGGATACTAAATTAAAATTAAACTAAATAATAACACAGAAAGAAAAAAAGAAAAAGAAAAAGGATATCCTCTTTTGTGACAAGGACTTGGCTAAATATGTTTTTGTGCATAACCAAAACATTTCTTCGATTAGAAAACTAGTTTTGTAATTGTTGACGTGATTAGAAAACTAGTTTTGTAATTGTTGACGTGCTTGAGTGTAATTTAAATCCCTTCCTGACGAAGAAGAAGTGAAATGCATACCCTGCCTATGCCATCTTTAGGGGTGCAACTCGGGTGGGCTAAATCCGAGTTCGATCGGATAAATCTGTTAATGGGTTGAGTTATAGGGTTGAAGATACTCGGGTTCGGATTTGGATTTGGGTTAAAATATTTGAACCCGATCAAAAATTGGATTGGGCTCGGGTTCATGTGTCGGGTTACCCGAAGTCCGAAAAATCTGAAACCCGACTTATATATATATATATATATATATATATATATATATATATATATATATAGTTTTATACTTCTTGAATAAAAAAAGTTTAAATGCTAAATTTCTTCGCCCAAACTCTTGAACCCTTTATCCTAAATCGTATTTTACTTTGTATTTTGTAATAATCAAGACTTGATTGCTATTTGATTATGTAATTAATATTACTTTTGTTTAAAATTATTTTAAATATTATATTAGAGCCCGATAAATCCGATCCAATCCGAGCCAAATCCGATCCTCCGGACTTGATCTTGGACTTCATATGTTGAACCCGAGGTCGGGTTGGACTTGGACTCGAATTAGACTTATGATTCATTGGATTGGACTTGGATTGACCTCAAGTCCAATCCAACCCGTCCGAATTGCACCCAAGCTATCTTTGTTTGTTTGTTCCACTACTTTGCGAGCTTTGAGGAACAATTAAACCACTCACTGAGGATGAAAATAAGAAGAGAGACTTTTATTAATTCACAAAATAGAGAGTGGAATCGAACGGTCGGGTCCCAATTGAGTGAGGGAACCAACCATTCACTGCACTGCACTAACACTTGATGGAATCTATGCAACAGGCCGGCCGCCTCTCGCGAAGCACAAATCTTCTTCCTGTGCTGTGCGCGGACGTCACTGCCAATCTCTTCGATCGGCTTTGAGTTGGAGAGGATGAAACGGCCAATAGGCGGTGGCGTGCATGGTGTCATCCTGCCACGCACTTTCTTTAGAAAGCAGTCCTGTCTTCATGTGCTCCTCTCTTTCTCTCTCTCCCTCTCTCTCTCTCTCCCTCTCACTCTCTCTCTCTCTCTCTCTCTCTCTCTATATATATATATATATATATATATATACTAGCATACGTGCACATATCATGCACGTATTTTAACATTTTTTTAATTAACTAAGGAAGAATCTTTAGGAAGACCAAAGGGTAGTCTTCGTAATTAATAAATTGCCCATATTAGAATTAATGAACCATTTTTAATTAGTATAGACATGTAAGGATATTTTTGAAATTCAAAAGTTTCACCACCAAGTTTTCCTATTATATAGTAGAATATATATATATATATATATATATATATATATATATATATATATATATATATATATATATGAGAGCGGATCAAAAGTCCTCCTTAGAAAATCCTCTAAAAATTTTCCTCACTCTAATTCGTAATATTAATGTTAATATTAATGTTAAAGTTAATATTAATGTTAATATCTATTCTACTATATGATAGGAAACATAGATGGTGAAACTTTTGAATTCCAAAAATACCCTTACATATTTATACTAATTAAAAATAGTTCATTAATTTTAATAAGGACAACTTAGTAATTAGGAAGACTACCCTTTTGTCTTCCTAAAGAGTCTTCCTAAACTAATTAAGAAATGTTAAAATACGTGCAAGGCACGTGCACATATGCTAGTTAATGTTAATGTTAATATTAATTTTTTTTACTTTTTTTATATTAATGTTAATGTTAATATTAATGTTAATGTTAATATTAATTTTAATGTTAAGTTTAATATTAATTTTATTTAATGTTAATATTAACATTAACATTAATATCAACAATAATATTAACATTAAATTACGAATTAGAGTGAGAAAAATTTTTAGGGGATTTTCTAAGGGAACTTTTGATCCGCTTCATATATATATATATATATATATATATATATATATATATATATATATATATATATATATATATATATATATATAAGCCCCCCTTAGAAAAACCCCTAAAAAACTCCCTCACTTTAATTCATAATTTAATGTTAATATTAATATTAATGTTAATATTAATGTTAATATTAAAATTAAATACTAAAGTTAACATTAAACTTAACATTAAAATTAATATTAACATTAACATTAACATTAATATTAATATTAACATTAACATTAATATAAAAAATAATTAAAAAATTAATATTAACGTTAATATTAACATTAAGATTAACATTAATATTAATATTAATATTACGGATGAGAGTGAGGAGGATTTTAGGGGATTTTCTAAGGAGTACTTTTGATCCGCTTCCATATATATATATATATATATATATATATATATATATATATATATATATATATATATATATATATATATATATATATATATGGAAACGGATCAAAAACACTCCTTAGAAAATCTCCTAAAACCCTCCTCACTCTCATCCGTAATATTAATGTTAATATTAATGTTAATCTTAGGTGGCATGGGACACAAGACAATGTCTTGCTATAGTGATTCAATTAGTAATTTGCTCATTAATATTAACATTAATATTAACATTAAATTACGGCCGAAAGTGAGGAAGGATTTTAGGAGGTTTTCTAAGAACGGACTTTTGATCTGCTCTCTCTCTCTCTCTCTCTCTCTCTCTATATATATATATATATATATATATATATATATATATATATATATATATATATTCTCTATTCAGTCAAAATTTTTATATATTTTTCTGCTGACCACAGGAGTCACTTGGATTCGCTGTCTTGCTTGTGAGTTGCAACAACATGGTAACCTGACTTTTGGGAGTGGTGGAAAAAGATAGGAAAGAAAAAAAAAAAAAAGAGAAAAGCGGACGGAAAATCAAAAGCTAAGATATTTGGAAATGTTGGAAGGAGAGCAGATGAGAAAAATTTGGGAAAAAAAAATTATGTAGGTTCCACTCAAAAAATTTTTTTGGAGGAAAATAAACACACAATAGAAAATTTTGATAAATTTATCCAATTATTGCTTAATTAACTTTTAGTTTTTTCTTTGTTGAAAAAGTCAAAGGTTAAATAGTAATTTTATCCATGTCCCACAAACAAACAAAAAATTTAGTTTTTTTTCATACTTTTCTATCATCCAAACAAGGAAAGGTAGAATTAATTTTCCTTTCTCCCATTTTTATTCCTTTCAAATTTTTCTTTCCCTCCCCACCAAAGTGTCCAAACATAGTGTAAAGGTACAGATGACTAACAAATTTAAGCACTGCTTGGTTCGCATTAAGATCTCGTCTAGTCTAGTTCACAGAATCACGGATTTGAAAAAGAATTATTCTTTTTCAGTGTTTGTGTTTTGATGTCTAAAAAAAAATGAGAAAAATAATTCACAACAAAAAGAAAAATATAAAAGAAAATGGTTCCACCACCAGCACCAAGAATTTACTTTACCACCCAATGATCTGCTTTTCCTACCAATTTTTCTGGCCACTTCAAACATCGATTTTTTTTATAAAAATTGTAATTTTCAAAGGAAAGAAAAAAAGACAAAGCATTGATTTCCTTTCATTTTTCGTGAACCAAAATGTAGGACCGTTGAACATCTCTAGGGGGATGAATAGAGTGTGTGTACGTACAGCAGAAATAATCAACTCTTTAAAAATTTTAGCAGTAACAAATTATGGCAGATATTAATAGATTGTAAATAAATGCAGTAAACAAGAGACAGAAGGTCAAACTCAATGAACACCGCGATATATACTGTTTTTCCTCTGAGAGGACTAATCCACTCGCGAGTACTCTTGTCCGCTGTTAATCCACGATTTGCAAGCTAAATGGGAGCTTGTCGTCTCTTTACAACACTGTGCCTTGGTGACGAGTGCACGACCGACTCCAACAAAAACTGATTCCGAAAACTGTAGCATTTTCTGAGTTGCAACCTCTTTACAACTCTTTGAACCAAAACTCTAAATCGAACAGAACTGTACTGGCTTTGCCTAAGAGTAGTATAGGCAAGATTTGAAAGCTTTAAGGAGATGGAAAAACACTTTAGAAGAGATAGAGAGAATAATGAATGAGTGATTAGAAATATGAAAATCCTTTGAGAACCGAACTCGGACAGAGTTCGTGCTGAGTTCGGATGCTAGGATCTCGCATTCGAACGTTACATGCAGATTTTGGGGAGAACATAATTTCAAAAACTTCTAGCAGAACTCGGTCCGAACTCGGTCAAAGTTCTGACCGAATTCTGCTAGGCCAATTTGGTATTTTTTTGATAGGCCAAATTGCATGGGTTTTTGGCTGTTTGGATATGTGAAATTTTTGTGAGATAGATAGGTAGACATTTTGGATTTGTGGACTGAAAAAACCTAAGCCAGTATTATCCCAAACAATCTCACATTCTATATTTTCTAGACACAATAAAAGAAAAAATACAGAAAAAATATAAAATAACTCGATATGGATACCAATGCATTCTTGTATGGATGATGATGCGATGTTCCTTACTAGCAGTATGATATAGACGTTCTTCGGTGTCGATTTTTGTAACATGTAGCACCTGTAGCAATTCGTATATTTTGCGTATCGACTTAAGTTATCGTTGATTATCAAAATCAGGTGTGACTATTTAGCCAATGGGCCAACAATTTCTTCTATTTTGATAATTGACAAAATTGAGTCTTTACCAAAATATAACTAATATTGTAACTTTGAAAAGATATACCTGACTTGTCACAAAAATATAAATTTTGGTATTGCTCTTTCTCCCCCTTTGTCATGTACACAAAATGTTTGGCTCTTCCGTAATATGTGAAGCCAACAATCCAACAAAGAAAAGGAAACATATATAGTAATATTCACACAAAATAGATACTAAGCAAGTCATAACCCAGTAGAACTAGCAGTACCAGTGTAAAATATAACTGAAACTCAACTAGCATAAACTGAAATACTACTGAAAGAAAATGCATAAAGTCATAACTGAAAGAGTTTATGACTTCTACATAAGTCCAACTGAAAGAGTTTGTACTGCTACAAAGTGCACTACTACATATATCATTATCAGCAAATAAATCCACAAATTACTAAGCCAAATTCCAAATCACATCTGAACATCATCATCGACAGGGTCAGTAGGAGGATGAGGATCGACATAGACTGTCATCAAATCGAAGAATCCAAACGTGTTTGGATCCTCAAGTCTTGGTCCGTCA
The DNA here is from genome assembly GCA_029216955.1 of Iris pallida. Taxonomy (NCBI): domain Eukaryota; kingdom Viridiplantae; phylum Streptophyta; class Magnoliopsida; order Asparagales; family Iridaceae; genus Iris; species Iris pallida. Next base: position 8,896,064 of record JANAVB010017999.1, read on the forward strand.
AATCCAGGATGACGGACGATCTCGAATGCAGTGATCGGATGATGCACTAGCGACTACTGAATGTCAACAATACCATTTCTCAAGACCCGAGCCTGAAAGGTATGGCGAAACTCAGCATCAACGCAGCTCTGTTGACGTTGTCCCGAAAGAGTGACAAAGTCATCGAAGCGCTGATAGAACTGAGGATCAAATCCTGGAGCCGCAGGGCAGGAGCAAGAGCTGGAGCGACTGGAACAGGTGGAGGTGGAGTAGCACCAGCCGGAAGTGGAGGTAGAGGATATCTTCTAGACCTAGTCGGTCAGAAGGTGACCCGAAGATAGGATAAGGATCAAGATCAACTCCAAACTTCCTAAAGATTACCGCAAGATGCATGGGGTAAAGGAGGTTGCGACCCACCCTCCGACAGCTGATCATCCAAGCCATGAAGGTCTTGGGGACAAAAAATGTGACACCGAAGTGCAGATGATATATCACAGATAGTGAAATGAGTTAAACCAAGAATCAGATATTTTTAAAAATTGAAATAGATTAGTGTCAAATTCCTCGACGTCGGTAGGACATACGGGACTGAACACATTCATGGGTTCGTATTCCGAAGTGGAAGACGAAGACACGGTATCACCCTTCATTTTCTTGTAAAGTTTGGGTGCCATAGAATTGAAAAGGAGATGGGAATAGATATACCTCAAAACTAATAGGTAGAAGAGGGGAGAACACCTTCTTGAGCCTTCTAGAATAAATGAAATAGGAGATTAGAGCTTTGAAAGGGTGGTAGTGGAAGCTAGGATTTGTATTTTAGTATTCAGACGAAGAAGAAAGAGGAAGAAGAATATGAAGTTAAATAGGGGGCCAGGACCGGCTGTGCTATTCTGGAAAGCTGAATCGACGTCAACCGAGTTCGGCCCGAACTCGGTCAGAACTGGGACCGACTTCTGTCCGAGTTCGGTCATTCGATTTTTCAATTCATTTGGTGGGTAATGAATAATAAATACGTCTAATAACTTTTGATTCTTCAACATATTAACATCCATTACTTTGAGTTAGCTGTAGGGACCGGATTCCAGCTAGCGGTAGTCCGAAGATACTTGGCACCGTGTCGCTTAGCTTTTACATCTTTTTGATAGAAGGGCCATTTTGACTTGTACCCAAAATAACTTTGATTAATAAATCTCAAAATCTCAAGTTTTAGGCATTTTTATTGAACATAACGCATTATGAATCTGAAAATTCAAGTTCGCCTAGCTCGCGATACAGATAATTGAAACAGTCTTCGGCCAGCAGTTTTTTAAAAATATCTGCTAATTGATGATCTGTGTCAATAAATTTTAAGAAAATATCCCCGTGTTGTTGGTGATCACGTAGAAAGTGGTGAGTATTTCTATGTGCTTTGTGCGTGAATGACAAATTGGGTTTTTAGTCAAATTAATCGTGCTAGTGTTATCACAGAATATGAGAATCTTTGTGTAGTGCAGATTATAGTATTCTAGGATTTACTTTATCCACAAAATTTGAGCACAACAATATCCTACGGCGATATACTCAGCTCAGTCGTTGAAAGTGCTACAGAATTTTGCTTTTTGCTAAAACTGGAGACTAGAGCTTTTTTTAGGAAGTGACATGTACCGCTGGTACTTTTACGGTCTACTTTGCATCTAGTAAAATCTGCATCTGAATAACCGATTAGGTCAAAAGATGTGGTTTTGGGTTATCATAAGCCGACTATAGAAGTTCCCTTAAGGTATCGAAATATACGCTTAACGGTGCATAAATATGATTCCTTAGGATTAGCTTGATATCTAGCACAGATACAAACACTGAACATGATATCAGGACGACTAGCAGTTAAATATAATAAGCTACCAATCATACCTCGATAATTATGCTGATCAACAGGTTTGTCACTTTCATCAATGTCAAGCCGAGTTGAGATAGATATCTGAGTTCCGATAGGCTTTACGTTGTCGAATCGTACTTCTTTAATAAATCCTTCGTGTGCTTAGCTTGGTTGATGAATGTTCCCTGTGAGTGATGTTTGATCTGAAGTCCTAGGAAGTAGTTTAGCTCTCCCATCATACTTATTTCAAACTCACTCTGCATACACTTAGCAAATTCATGACGAAGTTTTTCGTTAGTAGAACCGAATATTATGTCATCTACATAAATTTGCACAAGAAGTATACAATCATCTGAAGACTTGACAAATAAAGTAGCATCAACTCTTCCTTTTAAAAATCTATTTTCAAGTAAGAAGACACTTAGAAATTCATACCAAGCATTAGGTACTTGTTTGAGACCATATATTGCTTTCCTAAGTTTGAAGACGTGATCGGGTTTTTGAAAATCTTCAAAACCAAGGGTTGTTTCACAAAAATTTCCTTTTTCAAAAAATTATTTAAAAATGCACTTTTCATGTCCATTTGAAAAAGTTTGAAATCGTAAAAATATACAAATGCACAAAACATGTGGATTACTTATAGTCTAGCAACATGAGCATATATCTCGTCATAATCAATACATTCTTCTTGATTATAACCTTGTGCCACTAGACGTTCTTTGTTACGTAAAACTTGTCAATACTCACTAAGTTTATTTCGGAACACCCATTTGGTACCAATTATCGATTGATCAATAGGTTCAGGAATAAGTTTCCAGACTTGGTTTCTCTAAAATTGATTAAGTTCCTCTTGCATGGCGTCTATCTAAAACTCATCATTAAAAGCATCTACTACTGTCTTAGGTTCTCCTTGAGAGATAAAAGTGACATTAGCTGCTATATTAATATCCCTAGTAGAAGAACGTGTAGTTATACCTTTTGATACATCACCCATGACGAATGTCTCTGGATGGTCTGGTATAAATTTTATTCTCTTTGGTAGACTTTCCAGATAGCTCTCTTTAATAGCAGTATCTTCAGACGTTTTAGATTTATTTTGTGCATCTTCATCATCATTTTCGCAAGATCTGTGACTATTGAGCTCATCAAAAGTAACATTATAGACTCTTCAACAATCATAGATCTTTTATTGAAAATTCTATATCCCTTACTCTTAGCAGCATATCCGAAAAAAATCTTTTCGTTTGCTTTAGAGTCGAACTTACCCAAGTTGTCCTTAGTGTTCAAGATAAAACAACGACATCCAAAAAATTTAAAGTATGAAATATATGGAATCCTACCAAACCACAACTCATATGGTGTTTTTTCGAGATAGGTCAAATCAACACCCTATTTAAAACATGCAGGCTGTACTAACAGCTTCTGTCCAAAAATACTTAGGAAGATTATGCTGATTCAACATGATTCTAGCCATCTCGCTTAGAGTATGATTCTTTCGCTCTACAACACCATTCTATTGGAGAGTTCTAGGATAAGAGAATTCGTGGTAATATCCACTATCATCATAAAAGTTTTTGAAATCAGCATTTACGAATTCGCTACCATGATCACTTCGGAGTCGAGTAATCATGAAGCCTTTTTCGTTTTTTACCTTTTAACAAAATATTTGAAATTCAAAAGTAGCATCACTTTTATTTGATAAAAACAAAACTATGTATAATGAGAGAAATCAATAATTACAAAAGCGTAGAGCTTACCGCTAAGACTTACGACTCTACTAGGACCAAATAAATTTATGTGAATTAACTACAAGGGTCTAGAAGTACTTACAGAGTTGATGGGTATAAAAGTTGACATAGTTGCTTTGTTCTTTTCACAATCATCACATATCTCTATTGAATATGATTTTTGTGAGTCCTTTTACCAACTTTTTGGTACAAAGTCGTGAGATAGTGTCCATTTTGGCATGTTCTACCCTCATATTCCATAGCCAATTCATCTCGACTGGCTATCATGCACTTTTCTGCATTTTTAGTACCTTAAAAACATAAATGTTGTCTTCCCTAATCCCTTCATATATGGGATTACCATATGATAAATCAAATATAAAACATTTATCTTTTACAAAGGTTGATGCCATAACCATTATCTGCCAAGTGACTTATGCTCAGTAGGTTATGTTTCAACTCCGTAACTAGATATACGTCTTTTATTACTGGGTAGGGAGTCATACCAACAGTGTCTTTACCAGTAATATCAACTCTCAAGTTATTGTCGAAGGAAACATATCCTTATTTCTTCATCGGTATTGTAGCGAACAAAGATGCATCACCAATCATGTATCGCGAACATCTGCTATTGAGGATCTACTTGCTTCTAACATGAGAGGGTTGAGGTTCCACCTATAAAATGAGTAGATGAATCCTTTGGTACCCATTTCTTTGAGGGTTGACCTTTCTGATTAGTCATAGGAATCCAAACAAGTGTTTGGTTGTCAACAAGTTTTCTTGTCAGATAATACTGTGATATGTGCTCGTGAGTACCACAGTATGTACAAGTAAGTTTTGAAAATATGCTCTTCGTTTCTGTGTTGACATGCTTTGGAAACCTATATGTGAAAGCATAATTGTGATTGGCGTGTTGCTTGCGTGCTTTCTGTGGTTTAGTCCTATTGGTTGTATGCTTAGCATTAGGACTAATCTTAGGCTATGTAATAGGGATGGCCTGTTTGCCTAACTTAATTTTTAACTTTCTAGAAATCATACAAGACTCTTCATATCTAGCAGTCATATCAATGAGTCTCTGCTCTTGTCACGCCCCAGAACCAGAATACTGGAGAGCGGAGGAATGACTCAGCCAGCTACGTATTACGGGTAGATGAATACCGTATAATACGATCAATGCTGTCTAACCAGACGAGGGGGTGCATACTACATGAAAGTCTTACCTATGGTCACTTCACATCTATTGTCTCAATCATTCAAACAAGAAACAGAAATAGAGAACATGTAAGATAAAGCAGTAAGGCGTCCCAAACGCTTAGTCAAAATGTTTTTGAGGTCTGGCTTTACAAAACATAGCCAGATGATATAGCAAGGTATACACAATTGTTATCAGCTGCAGTCTGACTTAATTATAATCATGTAAAAGTAAGTACAAGACAATCCGACTAACATGTCGGTGCCAAACGGCTAAGTATAAAGTAAATGACAAAACGAGCGGTGAAGTAAGGGACCCACTCGAGTCCTCCTGCGATCATTCCTCTAGTGTTGACCATTTTGGAGGTAGAAGTAAGCTGTATCCTCGAGGACCGGCTCTAAATCTGGCCATGCAAAACCAGAGAGGTTAGACCTCTAATAGCAAGTACCACAAGGAAGGACGATATGAAGGACTAAACCAGTAAGTAAAAGAATATAATGATAATAGATCTCTGCTTTCCACTAGGATTCACATCACATCACGACACTTTGAACCAACCTCCCAACCAAACAAGGACAGAAGTTGGCCCGTCATGTCCTGACGTTCTGATCATCCCAGTTAGGTAACAGAGTAGTGCAGTACACAAACAAATCATCTTGAACGGCCAATCAACTACTACGGCTTGCTAATGTGAGTTCCAAGTTATCCTGGAATTATGCAATTAGAGATTCCTCAGTTCTTACTATGTGCGAGCAAGGCTAGTCTATCCAGTTAACCATGTGCGCCATGCATGAATTAGACGAGTCCTAACAGGACGCCCGTCAATATACAATATACAATAATAATAAAGCAGATACTGCTCCCTGCCCGTGTGGCAGGTTTACAGTATCTGTGGGAACCAGCCGGCCCGTCGGGTACTAATCGTCCCAAGGGGGCTGCCATGTAAGAACTCGGGAATCCATTCTCTCCATGCCATCATTATTTTATTTAACTTAATAGTCTCTACGTTAAGCGAAATCCCATGTCGTGGATCATGGTCATTCAAATGAGTACTTTTATACGGGACACGATATGCGCAACTCTACAACGATACCTGTGCGGCTATGTTGTAGGTCTTACATAGCGTGATGCAACAATCAAATCTAACCACGGAGTAATCATGCCTTGACCATAAAGTACACATGCTGGTTTTTGTAAGAAAATAAATAACTAAATAAATAAATAAATAAATAATTTGAAGCCTGCATGTGCTTGTATGCCAATATTCGGGATCGGCTAATCGAGTACAATAGTTCATTACATGAACGTGTCTCATTCATTCAATTCAATAAGACGACTAGCCAGTCTCTTAGTTTCAACTAGGAACACAAAATCAATTATTAGTCAATGTCACAATCATTATCAATGGTGACAAGGCATGAAAGTCAATTAGTATTACATGGGGTCGAGCCTATAACTCCTCAGAGTTAAGTTCTAGTCATACTGGGTATCCATGGATCAATCAAGACACATGACACATTCCACATAGCAATCTGTATTAACAATATTAACATATCATGATTTATCAAGTTCATGTAAAAAGGCGTAAGGATATAATAGGAGAATTATCATGCCATCATTAAATGATTAAGTTATAGAACAAATAGTAACACCCAGGTTAGAAAGTTACGCCAACAAGTCTATACTAAGGCCAAAAGTCACGCCAAGTCTAGTAGGAGTGAGCGTGTAACAGCGTGAGCGTGAAAAAGTAATTCACGCTGGCATGCACAGTGTGAGCGTGAAGGAAAATTCACGCACGCTCAAGTGAGCGTGAAAAGGTGACAAGAAATCCACGCACGCAAGGATGTGCGTGACTAAAAATACACGCACGCTCACGAGAACGTTAGCGTGACTAAAAATACACGCACACTCATGAGAACGTTAGCGTGACTAAAAATACACGCACGCTCATGAGAACGTTAGCATGACTAAAAATACACGCACGCTCATGAGAACGTTAGCGTGACTAAAAATACACGCACGCTCATGAGAACGTTAGCGTGACTAAAAATACATGCACGCTCATGAGAACGTTAGCGTGACTAAAAATACACGCTAACATGTACGAACATGAGCGTGACTAAAAATCCACGCAGACACATAGAGACGTGTGCGTGACTAAAAATACACGCAGCCACGTAAGAACGTGTGCGTGACTAAAAATACACGCAGACACGTACAGACGTGTGCATGACTGAAAATCCACGCAGACACGTAGAGACGTATGCGTGACTAACGAGCAGTTCTACCACGTGAACTATCTATCTCCGAAAACACGCTAAGTTGGTGGACCAAAACCCATGAACAGCCGAAAATGTAACAACTTAGATCTAGAGAAAACAAGCCACAGAAATCAAAAATACCAAGCACTAAACTCTCTCAGGATCATGAGAGGAAGAGTAATGATCCATAAAAATGGATGAAGAAGAAGCAAGATTGCACTTGCCTTCTCCTGCTGCTGGTAGGTGGGGAAGTGATGAGAGGAAGAAGAAGAAGTAATGGTGGAGAAGAAGTAAATGAGGAGAGAGAATGGAGGGGGTGGCTTTAAATATGGAAGGGTGGTAGGTGGAAGACTAATGGGCCGGGTTTAAGGGGAGTCATCCAAGGCCAAACCCGAAAGCAACACAAGGAGGTAAAAAGTGAAAAATAAAATACAGGAATAAAATGCAGATATTAAAATTACAGGAAATTAATTAACATGGAAATTAAAGAGCAGATAATTAATTAACATAAAATTAAAGGAATTTAAATACAGAATAATACATGATAAATACTAAATAAATACATTCAAGCAATATACGTATTAAAATACGTATTCTGGAAACGGGGAGTGACATCTCTACCCACCTTGAAAAAAAATTCCGTCCTCGGAATTTCAAATTCAAGCAAGATAGAGCATCGGGGCTAAACCAATCTAAGTACAAGCAATTCAGTCAAGCAATCTTTTTACAATGTCCATAGCAAGTAATATATATGTAAATCCATCAATCTATGATATCAAGCAATTCTACCCATAAGGTGATAAGCATGAGGAATCAGGACAATCAAGGTATACAGAAAAAGATATACCTTGTGAGTCAAATAGGTGTGGATACCGTGATCGGATATCATCCTCACGTTCCCACGTTGACTCTCCCAAGGAGTGATGACCCCAAGCAACACAGACAAGACTAATTGTTCGGTTCTTGAGTATCTTCTCTCTTCGGTCCAAAATGTACACATGCTGTTCCTCGTAAGACAGGTTGGTACCAACAACCAGCTCAGAATGATCGAGGATATGACTTGGGTTCGATACATACCTACGTAATTGAGATACATGAAACACGTCATGCACCTCTCATAACGAAGGTGGGAGGGATAAACGATAAGCAACATCGCCTATTCGATCAAGGATAACAAATGGGCCCACGTACCGTGGACTCAATTTCCTGCGAACGCCAAATCTAATGACCCCACGAGTAGGTGAGATCCGCAGGAATATGTGGTCCCCAATAGAGAACTCTAGCGGCCTATGATGCTGGTCTGCCCAATGACGATGTCGATCCTGCGCAACACGAAGTCGCTCTCTAATTCCTTTAACCACTTCAACTGTGTGAACAATCATTTCTGGGCCTAACATCTTCCTTTCTCTGATATCATCCCATGCAAGCGGTGACCTGCACTTCTTACCATATAATGCTTCAAATGGCGCCATCTGGATACTGGCTTGATAACTATTGTTGTATGAGAACTCGATCAGGTGTAGGTGGCTCTCCCAAGATCCTCCAAAATCCAAAGTGCAAGCTCGCAACATATCTTCTAAAGTCTGAATCGTTCTTTCCGATTGCCCATCCGTCTGCGGATGGTAGGCCGTGCTAAATCTTAACTTGGTGCCCAGACTATTATGTAAGCTCTTCCAGAAATGTGATGTAAAGCGGATATCTCGATCCGACACAATACTGACAGGAACTCCATGCTGCCTGACTATCTGTTGCATATATAACTCCGCCAACTTTTCTGTAGATTGTCCTACTCTGAAAGGAAGAAAGTGTGCTACCTTCGTAAGTCGGTCCACTATTACCCAAATAGCGTCCTTACCACTTGGTGATCTCGGTAAACCGGTCACAAAGTCCATTGTAATATGCTCCCATTTCCATTCCGGAATAGGAAGCTGTTGCAATAACCCAGCTGGCCTCTGCTGTTCTGTTTTCACTTGCTGACATACCAAGCAACGGGAAACAAATCTAGCTATCTCTCTCTCTTCATCCCGTTCCACCAGAAATGCTGCTTGATATCTTGGTACATCTTGGTCCCTCCAGGGTGAATAGAATACTGAGAACTGTGAGCTTCTGCCATAACCTCCTGTCTGATATCTCCACTAGGCACACATAGACGTGATCCAAACCTAAGTGTACCATCTTCATGAATTCTCATCTCCTTCCTGAGTCCTGACTCACATTCTGCCCTAAGCTTCTGAATCCTTGGGTCCTGTGCCTGAGCTGCCTTGATCTTGTCTACTAAGTCGGATTGAACTTGCAGACTTGATAGAACTCCTACGTCACTAGGAAGTATAACTTCGATGCCCATCTCCTGAAGGTCTTCTAAGATATGCCTCTGTGTTGTCAACATAAATGCGCCGCCTCTCCTGCTAAGAGCGTCTGCTACTACATTCGCCTTGGCTGGATGATACTGAAGCTCCACGTCATAATCCTTAATCAACTCCAACCATCTCCTCTGCCTCATGTTCAGTTCCTTCTGGGTAAAGATGTACTTTAGACTTTTATGATCTGTGTACATCTCCACTCGGTCACCATATAAGTAATGCCTCCATAGCTTCAAAGCAAATACTACTGTCGCTAATTCCAAATCATGAGTTGGGTAATTCTTCTCGTGGTCCCGAAGCTGCCTAGATGCATACGCTATCACCTTCCCATGTTGCATAAGGACACATCCAAGTCCTTTACCTGACGCATCACAATATACTGTAAAACCTCCGGGTCCAATTGGCAATGTAAGAATAGGTGCTGATATCAACTTCTGCTTCAAAGTCTCAAATGATGCCTGACATTCTACCGACCAAACGAATGGTACATCCTTCCGGGTCAAGCGGGTCATGGGTGCTGAAAGCCTTGCAAAGTCTGACACAAACCTTCTATAATATCCTGCCAACCCCAAGAAACTCCGCACATCTGCTACGGTCTTGGGTACTGGCCAACTTTCTACTGCTTCTATCTTCTTGGGATCTACTGCTACTCCAGCTCCTGATAAGATGTGACCCAAAAATAAAATATGATCCGTCCAGAACTCACACTTACTGAGCTTGGCATACAACTGGTTCTCTCTCAGAACCTGTAACACTTTCCTGAGGTGGTCTTCATGCTCCTCTTCACTAGCAGAGTATACAAGAATGTCATCAAGAAACACAACATCAAACTGGTCTAAGTATGGCATAAAGATACGATTCATCAAATCCATGAATATTGCTGGAGCATTGGTCAAACCAAACGACATTACTAAGAATTTATAATGCCCATACTTCGACCTGAACGCTATCTTGGGAATGTCTTCCTTCCGAACCCTCACCTGATGGTACCCTGAACGAAGATCTATCTTGGAGAAAACTCTAGCTTTGCTCAACTGATCAAATAAGTTGTCGATCCTGGGTAATGGGTACTTGTTCTTCACTGTTGCCGCGTTAAGCTTCCTGTAGTCAATGCACAATCTGGATGACCCATCCTTCTTTCTTACAAGTACCACTGGTGCTGCCCACGATGACACGCTAGCTTGGATGAACTTCTTCTCCTTCAGTTCCTCTATGTGCTGATATACTTGGCCTGCTCTGAATCCGCCATTCTGTAAACCCGATCTGATATCGGTTTAGTTCCTGGTGCCAAATCTATGCTGAACTCAATATCTCTAACCGGTGGTAGACCTGGAAGTTCTTCAGAAAATACGTCTAGAAATTCTTCAACTACCTTCGGAATCTGAACTTCTTCCATTGCCACTATTACTCCCTGCTCTTGCTGAGTTGCCTCTGATCTGACTAAGGTGAATCTCTCCATGCCTGGAATATCAAAAGATACACTCCCTCTACGACAATCTATTGTCGCATGACTGTCTTTCAGCCAGTCCATGCTTAAGATAACGTCAAAATTTCCAACAGGAAATTCTATCAACCGGGCAGGTAAGGAATACCCGCAAACTACAACGCTACATGCTAAAATAACTCTACTAACTCCTACGAGCTCATTACCAGTGAGTATATTCAACCTCCTTGGCAATGCCTCGAACTCCATTCCTAGCCGTGTTGCAAATTGTGCAGATATAAATGAATGGGATGCTCCCGAATCAAATAATGCTACTACGGGATATGAGGCGACGAGAATGTTACCTGCCACAACATCTCCCGATGCCAATGCCTCCTTCAAGGACAGAGTGAATGCTTGCCCTCGACCTCCTTGCTGATTCCTATGCTGCGACCTAGCCTGATGTTGCTGCTGGCCCCTTCCTTGATGATGCTGGGGTGGTCTATACTGGTGTTGCTGCATCGGCGGTCCCTGCTGCCGAAACATCTGAGCCTGCGATACTAATAGACGCTGTGCCAACGGCCTTACTGCCATCGCTGGCCCTCGATACTGGCCTGCCCCTAGTGCTGGCAGAGCAAGAAACTGTTGCCCTGGTCCTCCTGACCTCGAATACATGGGACATGTGATAACCCGATGGTCTGGATTTCCACATATCAGACACAGTCCATTCAATGTCCGACACATATCTCTAGTGTGTCCCATCTTCCTACAATAAGTACAGCCCACCGGGGGTTGCTGGTTTTTCCTCTGTTGCTGTTGCTGCTGCCTGGGTGGTGGTGCTGGTCCTCGTATCGCCACATCGTGGATACGAATGCCAGTGGATGGTGCCGTTGTTCGGGGTGCTGCTCCCCCCTCCTTCCATCTGACTGTAGGATCTCTTCTGACCCCCAGTCCTTACTGCAAGCCTCTGAATAGTGATCTTATGCCTTCGAGTTGCTGCTAATATTTTTTCAAAAGTTTGGTAATTGTGCCCCTCTATCAATTGCAAGAGTTCAAGGTGAAACCCTTGCTGAAACCTCATGGCCCTCTGGCGCTCTGTTGCTACCATCTCTGGGGCGAATCTACTCAATCTGCAGAACTCCGCTGCATAAGCATCTACAGTCTTGCCGGCCTGCCTGAGGTTGATAAATTTCTGTTGTAGCTCAAACTGCGCCACAACTCCATAGTACTTGGTCTTGAATCTTGCAGTGAAATCGTCCCAAGCCACAGGATGTCTGATGCCCACTTCCTCTGATTCCCACCAATCACGTACGAGATCCTGAAGTAACAACTTTACTAGATCCACACGCTCTGCTGCCGGTACCTTAGCTGCTGTTAGAATAGCCTCAATATCCTTAAGCCATGCATCTGCTGAGATGGCATCCTCCGTGCCCTCAAACCGGCGGGGGTTGTACTTGTAAAACCTGGCTGATGCTCCTGAATCAGTCCTTACTCCTCTTTCCAAAGCCGTCTGTAATCCTTGGTTGAGCAACACATTCTGCTCTTGTAGCTGAGTGTGCATGCGCTGCTGGACCAACATCTGATGTTGCTGAGTAGCCATCATTCCTCTCATGATCTCCAGAAGGGCTGGTGCGTCCACTTGGGTAGGTGGAACTGTTGGTGGTGGTGGAACATCCGGATACTGCGATCCAGCTGCTGCTTCCACTATCACGTCTTCCTGGGTAGCCTTCTGAGGTGAGACTGGCCCTTGTTGCTGACCAACCTGGTTAGGTTGTCCATGTAGCTCTTATTGTTGCTATCCAGCTCTGACCGATGCGGACGAAGTGCCCCTAAGAAAAGGGACAAGAGAACAATCAAACAACCGGACATGAAGGATCAATGAAGTCAAAGGATACCGGAATATCAAACAAGGGTTGAGAACAACGAATCATGAGATCAAGGGGGAACACATATGATTGAGACATCCTATAAATCAAAATACCCCACAAGTCTGAAATCAGACCTGCATGGGCCACCACTAAAACCTTGTCACGCCCCAGAACCAGAATACTGGAGAGCGGGGGAATGACTCAGCCAGCTACGTATTACGGGTAGATGAATACCGTATAATATGATCAATGCTGTCTAACCAGACGAGGGAGTGCATACTACATGAAAGTCTTACCTATGGTCACTTCACATCTATTATCTCAATCATTCAAACAAGAAACAGAAATAAAGAACATGTAAGATAAAGCAGTAAGGCGTCCCAAACGCTTAGTCAAAATGTTCTTGAGGTCTGGCTTTACAAAACATAGCCAGATGATATAGCAAGGTATACACAATTGTTATCAGCTGCAGTCTGACTTAATTACAATCATGTAAAAGTAAGTACAAGACAATCCGACAAACATGTCGGTGCCAAACGGCTAAGTATAAAGTAAATGACAAAACGAGCGGTGAAGTAAGGGACCCACTCGAGTCCTCCTGCGATCATTCCTCTAGTGTTGACCATTTTGGAGGTAGAAGTAAGCTGGATCCTTGGGGACCGACTCTAAATCTGGCCATGCAAAACCAGAGAGGTTAGACCTCTAATAGCAAGTACCACAAGGAAGGACGATATGAAGGACTAAACCAGTAAGTAAAAGAATATAATGATAATAGATCTCTGCTTTCCACTAGGATTCATATCACATTACGACACTTCGAACCAACCTCCCAACTAAACAAGGACAGAAGTTGGCCCATCATGTCCTGACGTTCTGATCATCCCAGTTAGGTAACAGAGTAGTGCAGTACACAAACAAATCATCTTGAACGGCCAATCAACTACCACGGCTTGCTAATGTGAGTTCCAAGTTATCCTGGAATTATACAATTAGGGATTCCTCAGTTCTTACTATGTGCGAGCAAGGCTAGTCTATCCAGTTAACCATGTGCGCCATGCATGAATTAGACGAGTCCTAACAGGACGCCCGTCAATATACAATATACAATAATAATAAAAGCAGATACTGCTCCCTGCACATGTGGCAGGTTTACAGTATCTGTGGAAACCAGCCGGCCTGTCGGGTACTAATCGTCCCAAGGGGGCTGCCATGTAAGAACTCGGGAATCCATTCTCTCCATACCATCATTATTTTATTTAACTTAATAGTCTCTACGTTAAGCGAAATCCCATGCCGTGGATCATGGTCATTCAAATGAGTACTTTTGTACGGGGCACGATATGCACAACTCTACAATGATACACGTGCGGCTATATTGTAGGTCTTACATAGCGTGATGCAACAATCAAATCTAACCACGGAGTAATCATGCCTTGACCATAAAGTACACATGCTGGTTTTTGTAAGAAAATAAATAACTAAATAAATAAATAAATAAATAATTTGAAGCCTGCATGTGCCTGTATGCCAATATTTGGGATCGGCTAATCGAGTACAATAGTTCATTACATGAACGTGTCTCATTCATTCAATTCAATAAGACGACTAGCCAGTCTCTTAGTTCCAACTAGAAACGCATGATCAATTATTAGTCAATGTCACAATCATTATCAATGGTGACAAGACATAAAAGTCAATTAGTATTACATGGGGTCGAGCCTATAACTCCTCAGAGTTAAGTTCTAGTCATACTGGGTATCCATGGATCAATCAAGACACATGACACATTCCACATAATAATCTGTATTAACAATATTAACATATCATGATTTATCAAGTTCATACAAAAAGGCGTAAGGATATAATAGGAGAATTATCATGCCATCATTAAATGATTAAGTTATAGAACAAATAGTAACACCCAGGTTAGAAAATCACGCCAACAAGTCTATACTAAGGCCAAAAGTCACGCCAAGTCTAGTAGGAGTGAGCGTGTAATAGCGTGAGCGTGAAAAAGTAATTCACACTGGCATGCACAGTGTGAGCGTGAAGGGAAATTCACGCACGCTCAAGTGAGCGTGAAAAGGTGACAAGAAATCCATGCATGCAAGGATGTGCGTGACTAAAAATACACGTACGCTCATGAGAACGTTAGCGTGACTAAAAATACACGCACGCTCATGAGAACGTTAGCGGGACTAAAAATACACGCACGCTCATAAGAACGTTAGCGTGACTAAAAATACACGCACGCTCATGAGAACGTTAGCGTGACTAAAAATACACGCACGCTCATGAGAACGTTAGCGTGACTAAAAATACACGCTAACATGTAAGAACATGAGCGTGACTAAAAATCCACGCAGACACGTAGAGACGTGTGCGTGACTAAAAATACACGCAGCCACGTAAGAACGTGTGCGTGACTAAAAATACACGCAGACACGTACAGACGTGTGCGTGACTGAAAATCTACGCAGACACGTAGAGACGTGTGCGTGACTAACGAGCAGTTCTACCACATGAACTATCTATCTCCGAAAACACGCTAAGTTGGTGGACCAAAACCCATGAACAACCAAAAATGTAACAACTTAGATCTAGAGAAAACAAGCCACAGAAATCAAAAATGCCAAGCACTAAACTCTTTCAGGATCATGAGAGGAAGAGTTATGATCCATAAAAATGGATGAAGGAGAAGCAAGATTGCACTTGCCTTCTCCTGCTGCTGGTAGGTGGGGAAGTGATGAGAGGAAGAAGAAGAAGTAATGGTGGAGAAGAAGTAAATGAGGAGAGAGAATGGAGGGGGTGGCTTTAAATACGGAAGAGTGGTAGGTGGGAGACTAATGGGCCGGGTTTAAGGGAAGTTATCCAAGGCCAAACCCGAAAGCAACACAAGGAGGTAAAAAGCAGAAAATAAAATACAGGAATAAAATACAGATATTAAAATTGCAGAAAATTAATTAACATGGAAATTAAAGAGCAGATAATTAATTAACATAAAATTAAAGGAATTTAAATATAGAATAATACATGATAAATACTAAATAAATACATTCAAGCAATATACGTATTAAAATACGCATTCTGGGAACGGAGAGTGACAGCTCTATGACTAAGTGTCTCTTTTTTCTATGTCATAAAGCTCTTGTATTTTGACATAGTCTCTTCTTTCTTTTCGATGGTCACTACTAAAATATGCTCAATTGACGACGTAAATTTAGCAACGTTCACAGAACGTCGCTAAATTGCTGACATTAGCGACGTATAACTGAAACGTCGCTAACCGTTGCTACTAGCGACAAAAATAGCGACGTGACAACGACGTATATTAGTTACATGAGCTAGTCGTCGTGAAACGTCGCTAATAGCGACTAATTTAGCGACGTTAGTAAGAACGTCGCTAAATTCTAATTAAATTAAATCTCCCCCCGATTCATTTTCCTCCATCCATTTTACTATCTCACTCTCTCCCTCCGACGCTCACTCTCACTCTCTCCGGCGCTCCCACTCTCTCCGTGACTCTCGCTCTCTTCGGCGACTCTCCTCCGGTACGTGACTCCCTCTTTCTCTCTATTTTTTTGTTGGTGGTTGGGGGGTGCTGGTGGCTCGGAGGGAGAGGCAGGGGGGTACGGGTGGTTGGTGGTGAGGAATGGTTGGGGGTGGCTGGGGGGTTGGGGCAGGGGGGTGAGGAGGGAGGCTGGGGGAGGGGAGGGTTAGGGTTCGCGTTAGGGGTGGGTGTGTGGGGGGAAGGGGTGAGGGCTGGAGGGTGAGGGCGGGGAGGGGGTGGTTGGGGGGAGGGATGTGGAGGGTTATGGTAAGGGTTTGGGTTCGGGTTCGGGTTAGGGTTAGGAGTGGTTGGTGGGGGAGGGGAGCGGGGGGCTGGGGAGGGAAGGGGGACTGGTGGGGGAGGGATTAGGGATAGGGTTCGGGTTAGGGTTAGGGGTGGTGTGCGGGAGGGGAAGGGGTACGGGAGGGGGGGGGGGGGGCTGCGTCAGGGGCACCGATAGTGCCGAAAAATCTGATAATTTAGTAATAATTATTTGTTTTCCGACACCGAAAAATCTGATACTCCGATTCGAAACCAAGTACCGATAGTGATGATATTTGTAACACGTAGTTTGTTGGTTGGTTAATGCTGTCGTCTATTTTCCATGATCCCGATACTTAGAGGAATGGTCCCGAGTCACGGCCGTACGTCGGGTTAGGACCTTCTTACTGCTCGTGGGGTTGGGGGGTCTGCTGGTTTGGGTGGGGCCCCTAAGGGGCTCGCAGTATATATGTATGTATGTAGTATGTAATATATTCGTTTTAGTTTTGAAGTTTATTCATATTTGCAGATATCTAGAAATGGCTATATCCATGTATCTGCTAGACCGTTCGTGGATGTACAACCACATTCAAGATGACAAGTGCGGTGTGCGAGATGAATACATCGTCGGAGTAGAACAATTTCTCCAATTCGTGAAGGCGTTTCCTCAATCCATGGACGGCAGGGACATTAAGTGCCCGTGTGCAAAATATCGAAACATAAAGTTTCAACCAGAATTGGATGTGACGTATCACTTATACACTAAGGGTTTTCTTCCGAATTACTACCAATGGACCGCACACGGAGAGCTTGTACCTTTAGCATTCCAAGCAAAGCCTTATGTGGAGCCTTATGTAGAGCCTTATATGAATGTCCACAACCGAACTGGTGTCGACAACGAGTACGTGAACATGGTCTTCGACGCCGTGGGGCCTAGTTTCGATCCATACAATCGTGACGCAGCTTAGGAGGCACCGAATGCCGATGTCACAAAGTTCATGGAGTTGCTGGAGAATACAAGGACTCCTTTGTACCCTGGCTGTGAGGACCATTCATCGTTAGAGGTGATCACTCGGCTCTTGAGCATAAAGTCTAACTTTAACATGTCGCAAGAATGCTACAATAGAGTGCTCGAGTTGATTACCGATATCTTGCCGAAGGGTGCCAAGTTACCGAAAGACTTCTACCGCTCTAAGAGGATGGTGAGATCCCTCTGGATGGGATACGACAAGATCGATTACTGTCAGAACGGATGTATGCTTTAATACAAAGATCATAAGGATGCAGAAGTGTGCGGATTTTGTGGTGCTAATCGCTACAAGCCAACTGCTGCAGGCAAGTCTAGAAGACCGACCGCTTCAATGCACTACTTGTCGTTGATGCCGCGGTTGTAGAGGTTGTTCATGGTGAAAGAGACTGCCAAAAATATGAGTTGGCACAAGCGACAACAGACCGAAGGAGTGTTGGATCACCCATCTGATGGAGAAGCATGGAAGCACTTCGATCGAGCATATCCTAATTTCACTTCTGATGCGCATAATGTAAGGTTGGGGCTCTGCTCTGAGGGTTTCACCCCATTTGGTCTTTCAGGCTTCCAATATTCATGCTGGCCGGTAATTCTCACTCCGTACAACATACCGCCTTGGATGTGCATGAAGACACCTTACATGTTCCCCGGTCCGAACAACCCGAAGAGGGATATCGACGTGTACTTACAGCCGTTGATAGATGAGCTGAAGCAGCTATGGGAAACAGGGGCATACACGTATGATGCTTCAAAAAAAATAGAATTTTCAGATGCGGACAGCACTAATATGGACAATCAACAACTTTTCGGCTTATGGAATGTTATCTGGATGGAGCACTCATGGTCGGCTTTCATGTCCATATTGCATGGACCGTACTAATGCTTTTCGTTTAAGACATGGAGGAAAGCCTTGCTTCTATGATTGTCACCGGCAGTTCTTGTCGAAAGGCCATCCGTACCGTAGGAACAGAACTGCTTTCCGTGCCGGAGCTATGGAGAAGGGCGATCCACCACCAATGTGGTCCGGAGAGGACACATAGGAGCAAGTAAAAGAAATCCCAAGTGCTATTGAAGATCCTACAACGAGCAGCCGTTGCGAGAGATTTGGCGAAGATCATAACTGGACCAAAAGGAGTATATTCTGGGATCTGCCATATTGGAGCACAAATCTGATTAGACATAACCTTGACGTCATGCATATCGAGAAGAACGTGTTTGATAACATAATTAATACTGTAATGGACGTCAAGGGAAAGACAAAAGACAATCAGAAGGCTAGATTAGACTTAGCCGAAATATGCAGACGCCCTACATTGCACATGATAGACAACGGAAAGGGAAAGCTTTTGCGGCCTAAGGCAATCTACTTGCTAGACAAGGAGGACAAAGTGAGACTTTGTAGATGGATCCAGGACTTGAAATTTTCGGACGGATACGTCTCCAATCTAAGAAGATGTGTCGACATAAAGGAGTGTAAACTAACCGAAATAAAGAGCCACGATTGCCACGTATTCATGGAGAGTTAATTCCTGTTGTATTTCGAGAATTATTACCGTCGGTAGTCTGGGATCCATTAATAGAGCTTAGCATATTCTTCAGAGATCTTTGTTCTTGTAAGTTGCTCATCGATCGTTTAGAGAAGCAAGAGAAGGACATTGTGGTAACACTTTGCAAACTTGAGAGAGTTTTTCCTCCTGTATTCTTCGACTCAATGGAGCATTTGCCGATTCATCTTATCCATGAGGCTCTTGTTGCTGGACCTGTCGATTATCGTTGGATGTACCCGTTCGAGCGACAGTTGAACCACCTCAAGAGGAAGGTGAAAAATAAGGCACGGGTGGAGGGTTCTATTTATGAAGCATATGTCCTTGAGGAGATTTCAAACTTCTGTTCCATGTATTTTCAGCCTCATATTGCTACAAACAGAACAAGGGCTCCCAAAAATGACGACAGTTATGAAGTTGGTATTGAGACAAAGCTGAAAGTATTTACTGCCTACGGAATACCATCTGGTAAAATAAAAAAAGATATCTAAATGACGACGAGGTTAGTGCTGCAATGTTATATGTATTGCTCAACTGCGACGATTAAGAAGTGGACAAGCTAGAGGGGTAAGTAAAATTATTTCACGTGCTTCGTTGCTTCTGAATATAACTAATATACCTATGCTTCATTGCTTTTCAGCATGTTTAAGGATGAGATAACGTCCAACAATCCGTACGCAACCGAGGAGAAAGTAGAATAGCAAATGAGACTTTATTTTCCTTTTTGGTTGAGAGCATATGTACGAATATCTTCATAATTTACTTTTTCTGTACGTTTATACTTGCACATAATAATTAAGTTAGCATCGTTTATATGGTATTTAGGTTGATCGTCCGGAGGCAATCCTTGAGAATGAGTATATTAAAACTCTAGCCAAGGGACCAATTTATCAAGTGAAGACCTGGCCAAGTTACTGCGTAAATGGTTTCAGGTTCAAGTCAACAAATGCTCGAATAAGAGACGACTTCTTGGATTTGGATTCTACGAAGAATAGCTGTTTGTGCATAAAATCTTCAAACTACAAAGGCGTCAACCCAGGCAATGACTTCTTTGGCGTCTTACGGGAGATTGTGGAACTGACATACAATTATGCTATAGAACCTTGTAAGATCATCTTGTTTAGATGTGACTGGTTCGATCCGATCCAAGGTCGAGGTTGGAGAGTTGACAAATATGGTCTTGTTGATATAAATTATCGCCGTCGATATCAAGCTTATGAGCCGTTTGTTCTAGCAATCCAGGCTCAGCTAGTTTACTTTACCAGCTATCCAAAACGAGGAGCCGGGAGATCAGATTGGTGGGCAGTCTGTAAGACTAAAGCTCAGAATACCTTCGATGTCGACGAGATAGCTTATCAGGAAGACGAACTACCTCTTATTACAAATATTGTCGATGTGGACTCAACGGAAGTTCCTCATGACATATTTCATCAATTGGAAGAGGTAGAAGTATCAGAAGAGGAAGAGGAAGTTGATAGAAGTGAAGAGGAAGAGAAAGAGGAATCAGAACAAGAGGAATTTTTAGAAAAGGATTGAATATGTTTAATTTTCAGATGTAGTATGGTTTACTTTTGTTTTTTCTGATGTAGTATGGTTTACTTTTGTTTTAACGACGTTAATAAGCGACGTTTTCAGATGTAGTACGGTTTACTTTTGTTTTTTTCAGATGTAGTTTGGTTTACTTAGCAACGTTTTCAGATGTAGTATTGTTTACTTTTGTTTTTTTCAGATGTAGTATGGTATACTTCTGTATTTTTTCAGATATGGCTCGACGTGGATCCTTTGGTTCTGGGGCTGGTGGGAGTCGACGAGCCCGACAGTCTCCATCTACCACTCCTCATCCCCCCGCACTCCAGTATACACTAGCGGTCTAGTCGCCGGCAGTGTCTCCAAACCCGGCTCTAGCAGTTCGAGGCTAGGGCCTTCTTCTTCTACGAAGCCAGTACCGTCGAGTATTCCAGAGGTTGACCCCACTACTGAGGAGCAGACCGAGGCCGTGGCCCATGTCGAGGTCGAGGGTGATGGCGAGGCCTACGCCGAAGGCGAGGGCGAGGCCGAGGGGCAGACTGCGGGCAGGGACAGGGACAGGGGCGGCGGGGGCAGGCTGCAGCTTCCATTTGAGACAGATCCTCCGTGCCGCCCCGAGGGGGATATGTGGTTGGAGATTTGGGCATGTACTCGGACCAGGCGGTAAGTAAAATTATTGCATTTAATTTATTTAAATTTATTATAAACTTGTTTAATAAATTTTAATTTTTATTTTACAGGTATCATCCCTCCTCCGTACACCGGTCGTTGGGTACATTCCTGCGACAGAACTACTGGGGGCCCTGGATCAACTGGAGGGAGGTCCCGACCGACAAGAAGGCCTTTTGGTTTGAGCACTTTTCGGTATGTTAAAGTTTATTTTCTTTTAACATTTAGTATTTTATGTTATAACTTATGTACATCTATGATTTTTTCAGCGGACTTACTTCTTTCCTCCCCACCGCACCGTTGCTGTCAAGGCTATTTTTTCCAGCATCGCCAGCAAGCTCATTAGGGACGCGATCCTCGACCAAAAGGATCGCGAGCGCCGGGGAGAGCCTATTCAGGGTTGGATCTCTGCCGCCGACTGGGCGGTAATGAAGAGAAGATTCGAGGAGGAAGCCTACAAGGAGAAGTCCGCGAAGTCTAAAAGAGCGCGACAGGTGGGGTCGCAGTGGTGTGGTGGATCACGGGCCATCATGGATTTCTTCACCCATATGGTACGTATCTCGCCGTATACCCATAATTAATACTTTATAGTAATATATTTCTTTTAACTTAACTGAAAAATCATATAATAATTTCGTAACAGGTTGCATCGGGAGAAGACCCGAATATGGTGACCTTGTTCCTCGCCACGCACACGAAGGGGGAGCGGTTCGTATACGACAAGGCCCGGAACACCTACGTAAGTTTTACTTAATGCTAGTTCATTAATATTAATTTTTAGTTACGTAGAAAATTCATATAGTTGTTATTTCAAGGTCGAGTTTTAGAAGTTTTACTTAATGCTAGTTCATTAATATTCATTTTTAGCGACCGAGTGAGAATTCATATAGATTTAATTTCTAGGCCGAGTTTTTGAGGCTTAGGGAGGTCGGGCCGACACGTTCAGGGGGAGCTGGTGCTAGCACTTCCCAGCAGCCCTCGGCCGTCACAGCTCAGTCAGATGACGAGCTGTGGATGAGGGCCATTGGTGGTATGCATAGGGCTACGTACTATGGTACGGGCTCCTATGGTGCCTTCATTGAGTCACAGGCCTCTACGACCGCCACTAGTGTGCCCGGCCCTACACAGACTGAGGAGTCGCTCCGCCACCAGCAGAGTGTCGATACGCAGATCGCAGCTCTGCGTGACGAGATGCTGCAGATGATGGGATGGCCGCATACAGATGATTCTCCGCTCATCTCATGCTTCGAGAGGCTTGAGGAGACTACTGAGGCGCTGTGACAGATGACCCGCGCTACGCAGGAGGCTAAGCAGCGTTTGGTCGAACATATGCAGTAGTTCCAGGAGATGCTACGGAGCGACCGTCTGCTGGTACGCCGGAAGCATCGTCTACATCCGGCGGTGCACGGGAGGACATGCTCGTCCACCTGTTGTCACTGGAGGAGTATCAGACGATCCTTGCGTTGCGACGACAGTCATCTGGTGGCGTTCCTCCTCCAGCTCCGGCTCCAGCACCGGGTCCAGCTCCAGCTCCAGCGATCAGTAGTTTCGTTTTTGCATTTTCGGACTGTACTAATTTTTTACTTTGTACGTATTTGGGGATATTTACTTTGTTCATTGAGGATATTGACTTTGTACGTATTTACGGATATTGACTTTGTTCATTGAGGAAATTATATATTGACTTTGTTCATTGCAGATAGTATTTTTTTTTATATTTTTTGTATATTCTGGAATGTATTGTGCGTGCCGGTGTTGAGTGTTCCACCGAGGGGGTCGACGGACCCAGGGATTGGATTCTGTATTTTGTATTTCGGATTCTGTATTTTGGCTCAGGCTTTAGCTCTATTTGCATTCTAGATTCTGTTTTTTTATTTTTTTAACTTAGCGACTTTTTAGCGACGTTAAGATTCATCGCTAAATTTTTGCGACGTTAATAAATGTCGCTAAAAGCGTCGCTAAAATGCTGACGTGGCAACACGTGGCACCAAATCTGATGTCAGCACGTCGTCGCCAAAACGTCGCAAAAGTGTCGCTAAACGGCGACCACACAATAACGTCGCAATTTGCGTCGCTAATTAGCATCCACGTTAAAACACCGCAAATAACGTCGCTAATTAGCAACGTTATAAACGTCGTTAACTAACATCGCTATAGCGACGTTTTGCGACGTTTTCTCGTTTAGCGACGTATTTTTTTCTGTCGTTTCCAAAACGTCGCTGAAAACGTCGCTAATTTCACTTAGCGACGTTTTTGCCGAGTTTAGCGACGTTTTGAAACGTCGCTAATCTGACAAATTTTTGTAGTGGGTGAGGATAGCCTCATGATTGTCTACTTTGAGCTTGGCTACCTCATCCGTGTTGCCGATAGCAGACGTCTCTTTAATGTGTTTAGGAATATTAGACAGTCGTGCTACCTCGGTTGTGCAATCCTTAACCTCTTTGAGAGATTGCTTGTACTTATCTAACACATTTTTGTGTTCGTCAAGTAGTTCGCTAAAGGCTGTCTCTAATTCATCGAAAGTAAAATCATCATACAGAGGGTTAGAGGAAACCTTATCAAATGTCATAAGACAGACATTAGCACTGTTGTAGGGTCTGTCCTCCTCCTCTGACTCACTGGCCGCACTCTCGTGCCAGATGCTCGTGTTTACATACTTTCGACCTATTGCAGCTTTCCTGCTTGATCTTGAACTATCATATGGACTGTTTTTCTTTAACAATGGACAGTCCTTTTTGATATGCCCTGACTTCTTGCATCCGAAGCATATGGTGTCTTCTTTATTGCTCTCGTGGACGTCTTTTTTCTTTCGGTTTGATCTCTCAAACTTGAAATTTTTTTTTGAAGTTTCTGACTAGCAGAGCTTGCTCATTACCACTGGATGATTCTTCGTCAGAATCATTGCATAAGACTCTTTTGGCTTGAGTTTTGAAGGCGATAGACTTTTTTTTAGGAGTAGCTTCTTCAAATTCTTGCAAGTCCAACTCATGGGTCATGATTTTGTCCATAAGTGTCTCCAGAGTCATTATGGTGAGATCGTTTTTTTCAATGATCGCAGTTGCCTTCAGGTTCTAATTTTTGGTTAGAGCCCGTAGCACCTTTCTGATTTTCTCATGATTGTTTTAATCCTTACCAAGATATTGAAAAGGATTAGTAATATCTAGGAGACAAGTAAACATCCGTGTAATTGACTCGTCGAATTTCATCTTAAATTATTCATACTCCTGTGTTAGTCTGCTGATTTTGGATTCCTTCACTTGGAAAGTACCTTCATGAGTAACCTCAAGAAGTTTCCAAATCTCATGAGACGTAGTACAGGTAGAAACACAATTAAATTTTGTTTTTTTAATTGCACAGAATACTGCATTGATGGCATGTGCATCTAGACTAGCCTTTATCTTTTCTTGGTCTGTGTATTTGTCGTGTAACTTGTCTACAAGTACACCCTCAATCACTATTCTAGGCGGTTTCTTATAACCATTTATTACTATAGACCAGAGATCAAAGTCAAGAGACTTAAGAAAGAAACTCATTTGTATTTTCCAATAAGTGTAATTCGTTCCATTAAATAGTGGAGTCTATTTGTGGATTGTCTTTCGCCGTTGAATATTGATTTCACGACTGCCATATATATTCTTTAAACTGTTATATATATAACCTGCTCTGATACCAATTGTGAGACCGTTGAGCACCTCTAGAGGGGTGAATAGAGTGTGCGTACGTACAACAAAAATAATCAACTCTTTAAAAAAATTAGCAGTGACAAACTATGGCAGATATTAAGAGACTGTAAATAAATGCATTAAGCAAGAGATAGAAGATCAAACTAAGTGAACATCGCGATATACACTGGTTTTCCTCTGAAAGGACTAATCCAATCGCGAGTACTCTTGTCCGTTGTTTATCCACTATTTTCAAGCTAAATGAGAGCTTGTCGTCTCTTTACAACACCGTGCCTTAGTGACGAGCGCACGACCGACTCCAACAGAAACTGATTCCGAAAACTATAACATTTTTCTGAATTGTAACCTCTTTACAACTCTTTGAACCAAAACTCTAAATCGAACAAAACTATATTGGCTTTGGCTAAGAGTAGTATAGATAAGATTTAAAAGCTTTAAGGAGCTGGAAAATACTTTAGAAGAGTTAGATAGAAGAATGAATGAGTGATTAAAAATATAAAAATCCTTCTCTATTTATAATATTTTTGAGGACCGAACTCGGGTAGAGTTCGGATGCTAGG
>JANAVB010017999.1:8924049-8969049 GCA_029216955.1 Iris pallida
ATTTCATGCAGTGTTCAGAAAGTTATTGGTTTGTAAAGTTGGAGAAAAAACTGATTTTCAAAACTGAATTTTTAGAAAAAATTGTCCCGATACGCCGTCCGTCCCGTCAATCTGGGCGACGTGGTCGCGAGCCGAAAGTATCAAAAGGTGCGTAAAGACTTCGTGGACGTGTGGGCTTTGACAAAATTTAAATTGGTCGTGTGTTCGCGACGAATTTGATGCGTATCCGTCAAAAATTCACCGTATCGGTCTTTTGCATATTTGTCAATTACTTTGTGCACACTCGTCATATTGAGGCAAAACTTATGCCAACAGGACCGTATCATTTTTTGGTCCTGTATGCCAAGTTTGGTTCGATTCTGAGATGGTCGATTGGAACGCTATTTTGGCGGGCCTGCGACCCGATCCAACGGGCAAATTTGTGCACGTCCCACCGGAATACAACTTTAGACATACGGTTGGGTTCGTCTCGTCAAACCGGACCTGTAGACATATAATTTGATGACTTTAGAGATTATAGGTTCTGGCATATTTTTCGGTACAAAATTGGTCCAATGGCGGACACCATTTTGATCAAAAATTACCGTTTTGCTACTGTGTCCAGAATTGGATGAGTAGGCGTTTCTAGCTAATTTGACCATTCTGAGAATGTTGGTAATGTCTGTTTCAGTATTAGGAGACAGTTGTGCGAGTTGACCGTTCGTGCCTCATTGAGTGGGTTGTAGTTTCGATTTTCTCAGTTCAGGACAACAGGCAAGTACATTCTCTGATAGTTTTCATTGCTTGGATATCTACTATATCTGATTCAGTTGTAGTGTTATACTTGATTCTTGACACGAGTATACATGGACTAGTATACGTGAATCTCGTCATGAGATGTCATTTCTGGTTTACCTGGTGTATGAGTACATTATTCGATATTGTTTCCTCTAATTGTATAAACACCAATTTAGGAGTGGGCTGGCCCCCTGCTCTTCGAATCCCGTGTCATGATCTGTCATGTCTGGATTCATTATACTACTCGGAGATAAGGATTTATTAGAGATTATGTGATCATTACCCCTACTTGTTTATTACTTGTGCATAGCTCCACCCTCACCACACGTAGGGTGTAGCCTGACCTTATACTACTTGTGCATAGCTTTCCATTTTGGCCGGCCTGATCTCTATTCTATTATACTACCTGTGCATAGCCGGTCAAATGGAACAGCCTGATCTTGACCCAAGTCGATCACATAACGCTCTAATATCTCATGGCACTTTATTTTTATGTTTATATCATACTCAGATTACTTTCCATTGTTTATATTCTAGTTTTATCTTATATCTCACACATGACATGATATCCAGTTCTCTTGTACCATTTTTACTTTTAGTCTTGATATTCCATCTTGTATTTCATTATGATTGTCTCTTACAATATTTGTCAATTCACATAGAACTATTGTTGGTGTTTGTACTTGCTCATATCCTGACAGGATAACTCTCGTTATTTTTCAGAGAATTTAGATGCAGATTGTCCGACCTACTATAGGTTTGGCATAGATGGAGCCTTCGACCAGGACCAGCCTGTGGACCCGGTGCTCGTAGAGGACGCACCGCCAGTAGTGACTTAGTTTAGCTAGATTTTGTTTAGATTACATTCCATCTTGGTACTTTGAGACTTGTAGTATTTATTTCGGATATTGTTTTATGTCTTGATTTCTGAACTTGTGGTTGTGACTCAGCATCTATTTCAGACTATTTATTCATCTTGTTTCTTTATCATATTCGTGCCTATCTTCCTTAGATTTATATGATTGAGTTGTGTTTATATTCCTCCGTGCGGAGATGACATGTTATATTATTGTGTCTTAGATTCTATATATTCTAGATGACATTTACAGCATTCTGCCACTGATACTGCGGCGTAGGCTGGACGTACCCACGTGCTCGTATCCCTAAACAGGGTACGGGTCGTGACACGTTTTTATGGTGGACCATGCGGGTCAGAGTCGCAACTAGTACGATTTCGTAATGGTGCTCGACTTAGACTGCTAATTACGAGCCTGCTATTAGGATGTAGGTTCTAGGTTATGATAGGAGTTACTCAATCACATATTAGAAAAATTCTGATCTTTTGATTACCATGACCAACTCTCCTTGTATTTCAAAATAAATTGTCCTTCCTTGACGATATCTTATCATGTACCATATTGATCCCTTTGCTTAGGACTTTTGAGAGAATCCAGTGATGACCCTTGAGTATCTTGGTTGACGTTAATTTAAAATCCATTCCTTTTGTTTCTGTTCGCCCTTGTTCCTTATTATTGAATTTAATTTTTGTTAGATCATCGCTGATTTTGATTTTTTATATCGAGATGAATTTTATGGCCTGAATTACGGTATCTTCTGATAACATATGTTGACGGGAATAATAGGGAAGGTAAACGTCTACTTGGTTATGTAACTTGGAGTTTATCGCAGCTATATTAGCCGACGTTGCGGAAACGTAGAGACCTGACTTCGGATGTACATATCTTGTTCATAAGATTTGAGATTTCTCGCAACTATATTAGTCGGCGTGGCGATGATTCCAGACGATATGATTATAGAGGTGCATACCTAGTTATGGAATTTACCGTTTATCGCAGCCTTGCTTACTGGCGTGGCGAGAATTCTGAGTATCATGATTTAGGACAGACGTGTATGATATCAGATTGTATCTTGAAAAGGGTCCTAACATGTCATCTCTATCATTTCACTTCTATTATTATAAATTATGTTCCATCCTCAATTAGCTTAGGAGTAGGGATAGTTTCAGGTATTTAGTCCAGGTCCTTGTAGAGTCTCATTTCATTATAGGTTCTTCGTAGTATGATGGCTAGGTGACTTACAATTAGTTTGTGCCCTTGATTATTGTGTTAATAGTTTAGAGCATGGTTAGAAAGTAATGTATATGATTTTTGATAATTAAATATAGATGAGAACCTTAGAGTGATTAATGAGTGTTAAGGTAAGAGTTGCCAAGGTGCCAGAATAGGAGGTGTACCCTAGTAGCAAGAGTCGAAGTATCTCAAGTGTTATAGAAGTTTATGCACCAACAGTTTAGTGACTAGTTAGAGGAGAGACATAAGCAACCTAGTATAGGGATACCATCCAAGTATCATATAGAGGAATTAGTGCCTTGTGTGGACGGTATCAAGACTTGGGTCGACACCCTAGAGAGAGTATCCTAGATAGACGAACGTTCTTCCGTGACTTTGATTTCTGGAGCGTCAGAGATGTCAATCTCTGAAAACTTCCTTCATGAGTTTGTAGTAGACAAGATTATCTTCATTTAGATATACCATGTCCCACTCAAACTCGTTCTCTTGTACTATCTTTGTATCGTACAACTTTCGGATCAATTTAGGCGATTAACCATTCCCACTTTTATTTATGATTATCATATGCACATTGCCATGAATTTTAATTTAGAAGCACAAGACTAGTTTTTTTTTCTCAAAACCAACTTCATATGCATGATCTAGACAAGACACCCTACGCCCATGACCTCTGTGTCCCACTCAGGCACACCATCTTATGCTTTATTTATCATACGACTTTTCTGACACAAGACCCAATCTTGATTCACCCTACGAAGTCACTTTTATTTTCGACTCAAATTGGGGGCACCATTTTGACCCAAACTTGTTGACCCAAAATGTGGACACGACCCACATTAAGTCAACAACCCACCTGACACTTGTGTCCCATTCAACTGAGCCCCGCATGCAACTTATTTACCCGTATTCATTTGAAGAAGACAATAGAAGGTAGTATCCCATAAGTGTAGTATAGTATCCTAGATAGAGTGTGCCAGTAAGTTGAGATCTTCACGAATCATGAGAGCTTGAAGTACGTGTTCACCCAGAAGGAATTGAACATGAGACAGGGGAGGTAGCTTGAACTGATGAAGGACTTTGATATCTCTTTGCAGTGCCATCCAGGGAAGGCCAACGTAGTTGCAGATGTCTTGAGCAGGTATCCAGTCGCTATGTATTTGACGGCAGATCGTCATCTATTGGCCGATCTGGATAATTAGGGTATTGAGGTGATCGTTCCGGGCATGGAGGTTCAGATATGGGGTTTACAGATTCAGTCTGCGTTGATGGACATAGTCAGATCAGCACAGTATGATGACGTGGCCCTGAGGAGCATCAGGAAGCAGGTGCAGGCAGGATTGCTAGACGATTTCTCTATAGCCGAAGATGGGTCGCAGAGGTACGGTTCTAGATTGTGCATTACGAATAGAGAGCTTCGGGAGGAGATTCTGCAGGAAGCACATCGTTCCCAGTACCCTATGCATCCTGGAGCCAACAAGATGTACAGAGACTTGAGAGAGCACGTATGGTGGTATGGCATGAAGCGAGAGGTAGCTCAGTTTGTATATCGATGCTTGGTGTGCCAGCAGGTGAAAGCCGAGAGACAGAGGCCAGGTGGTCTGTTTCAGCCACTACCCATTCCAGAGTAAAAGTGGGAGCACATCACTATGGACTTTGTATCTGGACTTCCACGATCTCTAGGAGGAAAAGACGCGATTTGGGTCATCGTTGATAGATTGACCAAATCGGCCCCCTTTTTGCCTTTCAAGGTAGGACTGTCTACGGAGAAGCTGGCAGAGATGTATGTGCAGCATATAGTCAGATTGCACGGTGTTTCGGTGAGCATAGTCTCGGATCGGGATAGTCGTTTCACTTCCCACTTCTGGAGGAGTTTGCATACTAGCTTGGGCACCCAGCTCAAGTTCAGTACCACGTATCACCCCCAGACAGACGGTCAGTCGGAGAGGACCATCCAGACACTCGAGGATATGCTTCATACTTGTGTGTTTGACTTTGGGGGATCTTGGGAGGACCATCTTCACATGGTAGAGTTTGCTTACAACAACAGCTATCAGGCCAGTATAGAGATGTCGCCATTTAAGGCTCTATATGGACAGAGATGTCGCACTCCTTTGTCATGGGACGATATCGGCGAGAGAGTTTTGCTTGGCCCGGAGATTGTGGTGGATGCAGCAGAGAAGGTTAAGCTGATCCGGGATAGACTTCGGTGGCTCAGGATAGATAGCAGCATTGGGCCGATAGCTACCGGAGACCGTTAGAGTTCGAGGTTAGTATCAGTTTTCCGTTTATGCTTGTTTGTGATGGTTTGCTTTAGGGTCTTGTATTGAGTCTTGTCTTGTGTCTAAGTTGTCGATTTGGTGTTCCTGAGGATTTCTCCGACGGGGCACGATTCGTTCTGGCCGAGACGGGAAGCTTAGTCCGCGCTTCATCGGACCTTTCACTGTTCTTGGAAGGGTCAGTGCAGTGGCCTATCGACTAGACTTGTCGCCTATGCTCGAGGGAGTCCATAACGTGTTCCATGTGTCGCAGTTGAGGCAGTACGTGGTAGACCCTAGTCATGTATTGGATCACTCCGAGTTAGAGGTGGGGCCTACTCTCCGCTATCTAGAGCAGCTCGTCGGAAGAAGGTTCTCCGAAACCAAGTTAATCCTTTGGTTCATGTCGCATGGAGACATCACTCTCTAAGAGAGTCTACCTAGGAGAGGGAGGACGAGATTCGGGAGCGTTACCCTTATCTCTTCGAGCCTTGAGGTATTTTTTCTTTGATCTTGATACTGTTATTGTGCTAGTTTGCTCTAATTATGAGGACAAAATTTTTTAGGAGGGCAGATTTGTCACCCCCACTTTCCTGAATAGGGCTAATATGGTCATTTACATTATTTTATTATTTTAGTATTATTTAAATATTATTGTTAGTATTTTTATATTATTATTTAAATAAGTATTTTACTGCGACCCCAGCCCCGGGCTGCGCACCGGGAGGGGGGGGGGGCGCGGCTCCTCGAGCAGTGCACCCCCCTCGGGATGAGCGTCCCACTTGCCTCGTGCAGTTTGTCCGCTTCGGGCTACGAGCCTACACCCTCCCCCCTCGGGCAGCGTACCCGACCCCTCCCCCACGTTTGTTTGAATTTTTTAATTTTCGAAAACTTCAAAATTTTGATTTTCGAAATTTCGTATAGTTTCGAAACACAGTTGTATTTCGAAATTTTGGGTCTCCGAAAATTTGAAACTAAGTATTTCTACCTTTGCTCAACAGGTCCCTTTTGTGGTTTTCGGCCCTGTACCGGTCTGTAATGCTCTTCTTGAGCTCGCTTTACATTTTAATAAAATGTTTTGATTATATATATATATATATATATGTATATATATATATATATATATATATATATATATATATATATAAGGTTAAAGAAAGAAAGAAAAAAAGAATAACAAACAAAAGCACACTCACACGCCCACAAAGTCCAACAGCAGCAGCTGCTGCTTACATCCGAGCGCCCCCCTTTTCCTATTATAAGCCGACCCGAAGTTCCCCCGTATATATATATATATATATATATATATATATATATATATATATATATATATATATATATATATATATATATATAAATATATATATATATATACGTGATTATATATTTATAGAGAGAGAGAGGAAAATTTTCACAAAACCCAAATCCTACCCGTCACCCCAACCCAGCGTACGCCCCAACGTCGACGTCGACCAACCTGCGGTCGTCCATCGCCGGAAAATGCGCAACGAGCAGCCCACCCGCGCACGAAAATTGTCAGCAAAGAGCCAACTTCGAAAATAGATTTCTCCTTTCTCGCTCCGTCATTTTGCGAACCACTTGGTCAGGTATGATCCCAACATATACACCTTTATTTTCCTTCAAATAGTTCGTGCCGATTCGCACCATGTGCGACAAAAAACGAGTTCCAAAATCGAAAAAAACTCAATTTTTTGGGTTTTGAAACTGTCCCGAAACCCCAACTTTGTGGCCGATTTGCGACCAGCGTGTTACGAGTTTTCAAAATCGTTTTGAAGAGACTTGTAGACAACCTATAGGACTTTAAAACCCTTTTTTTAGAATTAAATTTCATGCACTGCACAGAAAATTATTGGTTTGTGAAGTTGGAGAAAAAACTGATTTTTAAAACTGAATTTTTAGAAAAAATTTCCCGATACGCCGTCTGTCCCGTCAATCCGGGCGACGTGCTCGCGAACCGAAAGTATCGAAAGGTGCGTAACGACTTATTGGACGTGTGGGCTTTGACGAAATTTAAATTGTTCGCGTGTGCGCGACGAATTTGATGCGTATCCGTCAATAATTCTCCGTATCGGTCTTTTGCATATTTGTCAATTACTTTGTGCACGCTCGTCATATCGAAGCGAAACTTGTGCCAACAAGACCGTATCATTTTTTGGTCATGTATGCCAAGTTTGGTTCGATTCTGAGATGTAAAATCCCTAAATTTCTACTATTTTTTTTATTAAATTTGGTACCGATTTAAAATTTTGTATTGTACGTCGCGTAGTCGTATTGTACGTCGCGCACGAAATTATTTTTCTTGCTCGTCGAGTGCGAATATGTACGAGCGTACATATTTTTGAAAAATATTATTTTATTATTTTTATTATTTTTATAGTTTCAAAGTAGTATAGACAAAAATTATTTCTAGCTATTATTTTCAAGTTTATGACTATTATGAAAAGCCTTTCATTTATATAGTTATAATAGTAAATAAAATTTTCCTATAAAATGGTAGATTAGAAAAGTATATCTATGCAAATATTATTTGTACAAACATATATTTTTCGTAATTATTTATTTGTTTATTTTAAATAATAATGTAATTTTTGAAATTATTATTATTAGTATTTTTGGAAAATATATTTTGAAATTATTGTGACGATTTAAATCTTGATTTGATTTTTGGATTTATTTAAATAGTTAAATCTTTAAAATTTGATTTATCCTATTGATTTTAAACCAAGAATTTAATTAGATTCAAATTTGATTTGTATTTGGAATTAGATTTTGATTTAAATTGGATTGTATTTAGATTGGATTTGATTTTAAATTAAGTAGAGAATTATCTATTTTGGGTTTAAACTACTCCTAACTCTTATCCAATTGGGAATTCCCACATACTATAAATAGGCAGGTACTCCTCCAACTTTTCATTATTCTTCCACAAATTTCCACCATCCTCAAAGTGAGTGCATCGTGTCCATGTCCGTGTCCGTGTCCCGTCCACTATGTGTTCATTGTACAAATACATTTCTCCACCCCGGGTCCGACAGATCCGAACCCCCGTCCCCGTCGTGTCGGACACACCCGACACGACTCATCCAAATCCCTAAACCCTAACCCTAATCCTAAACCTCTGCCTCCTCCTGTCCCGTTCGACCCGACCAATCCCGACTTCCCGTCCATCCCCACTGCCAACACCCATCTCAACCATCACCACCAGCAATTTCCTCTCCAACCCCATTGTTCTACCAAACGCCACCACGGCCAACCTATCCGACGTCCACACCCGCCAACCGATTTTCGACTAACCACCCAAGTCAGCCAACACCACCACCACACGCAGAGGAAAGAGAAAAGGAAACCCTAGAAAATCACCTGGACTCCGCCTCGCCGAGCGCCGTGCTTCCCCGCCTGAAGCACCGTCCTCGGCGACTGGTGGCTGCGCTCACCGAGAAACCCACCGTGAGCCGCTTCCCTCGCCAAACCACTTGCGCCGCCTCACTGCCGCCGCTGGATCCACCCCCTCGTCGCCAACCATCCGCCTCCCGTTTGCCGCCTCCTCCGGCGTAGCGTCCACCGTACGCCCGGACGGCTCCGCCTCCCCACTTCTATCCCTCCGCTCACAAACCCCAATCCCGCCCTAGCGCCGCCGCCACCCCCAAAAGCTGACGCCTAAACCGACCGCCCCGGCGCGACGAACTAACAGCGCCGGAGCACCGCATGAACCCTCGCGGCTAACGCGCCCCCCTAGATCCGCGCCGTCCCAAGTCGTCCGCCTCCGTTGGCCGGCCCGCCACCGGACTACATATCAGGCGCTCGCCCCTCCGCTCGAACCCTCACCGTCCGCCGACCGTGGTCTCCCGTCCTCCATCCGAGCCCCCTTCTTCGTTCATCTCTCCCACAGCGCCGCCACCGCAGCTCCCCCTTCTTCCCGCTGCTCCGCCCTCTCGTTTTCCCCTTTCTCCATTCTACCAACCATTCTCTCTCTCTCCGTTTTCTAAAAGAGCAGCTGCTCTTGTGTTTGGGTTTTTGTTCTGGTGTTATTTTTATGTTTCTTTTTCTTTTTTTGTTTTTGTATCAGTTCATTATTATTTTTATTATTATCAATAATAATATTATTATTATCATTATCCTTATCATTAGTAATAGGAAGATTATGATTATTATTATTATTATTATTATTACTATTTCATTATAACTATTATTATTAGGATTATTATTAGAATTATTAGTATTTTGGGAAATATCTATGAGTATGCGTATCAAATATTTTGCCATCATTATTATTATTACCTGCTACTTCATCCAAGACTTTTTACAAAATTTTCTTTTTGGGTATCAAAATAATTTTTCTAGAATTTTGTATTTATCTATATATATGTATTCGGAAGTTATAGTTTTGGCCTAAATTAGTTATTAATATTCCGATTTAGTTATTTAAAATATTTTATCAAGTGTAGTTATTATCTATAAGCATGTTCA
The DNA here is from genome assembly GCA_029216955.1 of Iris pallida. Classification (NCBI taxonomy): domain Eukaryota; kingdom Viridiplantae; phylum Streptophyta; class Magnoliopsida; order Asparagales; family Iridaceae; genus Iris; species Iris pallida. The sequence continues at coordinate 8,933,660 of JANAVB010017999.1, forward strand.
TACAAACTTTGGGTTTTAACCTAAATCTATTCCTCTGTTTTCTAATATTTATCAAATTATTTTAAATAGTAAATATATCTATAAGTATTTTCTAAAAACATATATATTTATGGTTAATCAAATTTTCTTCTATTCTTTTGACCGTGACCAATCCCGATCTTCTATTCCTTTGCCAATCATTTTCTTCCACCTACCGGCCCTAGCTAACTTGACAGTCTCGGACCTAATGGAACTGTCCGTACCACCATCAGAGGTCACCTTGCATAGTTGATACACCAAAGCCATATGTTCGTGCCACCTTGATTATTGTAGCACACCAGGCATCTTACCAGGCAAGACACCTTGCCATTCGCTGTTTAATTATTTTAGCTCATATTTCATGCATTATTTATTTTCTTTATGCAAAATAAACTGTGATACATGGCATAACTGTTAGAACTTACTGTTCATTTATATTTCCTGCTGTGTATTATTTTCTTACAAATTAAACCTAGATTTAAGGGACCACCATATGTGTTACATTCATTGGCCTTGACACGTTGTAACACGAAGTTATGTGTCGTATGTAGAATATGGAAGTGCGTGATTGGCTGGCCACCAGTACGTATAAGTCGTGCGATAGGAATAACCGCTAATAGAGGTTGCATGCTAGTTTGACTTAGCGGTTATAGTGGTTTGTGTTGTGGATACAACAAAGTAGGCATTGGACGGGGAGGACAATTCCTTAGCGTATGGGCTTCGATGCACTTCCCTTGTGACCCGGACTCTCCGCTGGAGATACGTAGTTGATGACCCATGATTACTGACGGCCACTGACGATTCTGTGGAACGTCATGCTCTTACTGATGGGGCCTCTGGTGCCCAAGGGGAGACTATACCGATCCTATTCAGCCAGGGCCCATGCGTAGGAAGGATTGTTCTTAACTATATTTTACTTAGAACGGTTAGGCACCTTTATCCGTTAGATACGAGTACTTTTGGTTTTGGTACTTGTATCTGACCGTGGCTTGGAATAATAACTTGTCGCGGATTAGTTCGTCACATCTTGTCCTTGTTTGGTTGTAGGTGTGACTTACTACTTCGGTGAGAAGGTATTGAACCTTGTTGGGGTCCGGATACCATATTGGATTCATGGCATGGAAAGATATGTCATCGTGAATTAGTTTACCAACTCCTGTCCTTGTTTGGTTGGGGGGATGGTACGCTCGTTCAGTAGGTGCGTATTGGACCATGTTATAAATTCAATTGACTTATTTATTTGAGCAATATTTATTCAGTTTATATGGCATGCTATTATGTGTCTTGTTACGTCCCTCTGAGGACCTGGTTATCTCTCCAGGTGTATGCTATTGTCTTTCGCAGGTGTTCTAGCTCTAGCCGTGATCATCTCTATTCTCTTCGAGGATGATTGTACTTGGATCGTCTTCGCTTCGCTCGCCACTCATTTCAGTTTCCATGTATTTTATTTTCTTATTTTGTTGGTAGTAGATTTGTCTCCGCCCAACATATTGTATCAAGACAATTCATTATCTTTATATGATGTCTTTTATTCATTTATTTTTGTGTGGATGAGATTAGTTGTGGTTCTACTGCATTTTACAGCTTATGTATTTATACGAGGCTTCCATATATTGGAGTATATTTCGTATGAATACAGCTGGCATGTCTAGGTTCTTAGTCCTACGTATTTTGGGATTGGGGCGTTACATATTTTTGTGGTGGCCCATGCAGGTCAAGTTAAATTGTTTGGTTACTTTACCGTACCAAGCAAGCCTGCGAATAGGATTAGAAGTCTAGGATCTCATCCACATACTTGACCACTTTCTTCAATCTATCGTTTGACTCATCGATTGTATCTTGCTTGATTCCTTCTATCGTTATTCTTATCTTCCCTTCGTGCTTGCTAAAGATTGACCCTACTAGTTAGATGTCCCAAACACCCTTAGCTTAATTCTTTTAAGTTGGGTAGAATACCCCACGACTTGACACACCCTTGACCATTAAGGAAATACCAACAGTACTATCTAGACCATAGAGACTAGAGAAATTTAACCCATTTGGTCAACCAAGCCTTGGTCAATAAAACCGTAGAATGACGGTATAGGAATAAACAAGACTTAGATCCTTATGACTCTTAGACTATTCATATTTGTTCTTTATTTCAATCTTAATCTCGTGCCTATATTTTACCACCTTGACTAATGTTGCTACTATAATTTGGTTTTGCAAACTCATCCATTTTATCGAGTTTGTTCATGACTTATGCTATTGAGCGCGCTCACTAACATATTGTCTAATCAGAACCGGTGCATGATGGTCTGATCAACCGAGTGCACTTTGGTTCGCTTTTATCTATCGTTCTACGTGGATGGGGACATAGCAAAACTTGTCCTCTAGAGTCCCATCCGCGACTGCTTTGGCAACTCCTTTTAAAATTTTTCGGTCGTCCTTGAATCATGTATTCGTATTCGATAACGCCTTCTTTGAACTCTATATTACTTTCGCCTTCACCAATTTTTCGAAGGACGAAGGCGTAGTACTAGAACTCCCTCTAGCCTTCCTACCAATTATGATCGTTATCACTCAAGGGTGTTATATCCTCATCCTAAACTGCTCGTTCTTATCTCGGCCCTATATTTACTCTCATGACCTTCTAATCACTTAAGTTAGGAGTGACCCAAATTGCTTTCTCAATCGTGCCAACAACCAACTCCTAAGAAACCATACCTTTAAGGTCTCTAATCTATTCTTCTCTAGATAACACACTAGCCTTTATCGCATGTTTTATCTTTAAACCTTACACATTTTTCTTCTTGAGCTATCCCATGATTACTCTTGCCGTTATTGAAGTCGCGATTTCCTAATACATGATTGCGTTGGACGTTGTGAACGATTATTCCTCACCGATACCCCCCTTATGCCTTTCACCCCCTACGAATTCTTAATTTCGAGGACGAAATTCTTTTAAGTTGGGTAGGATGTAAAACCCCTAAATTTCTATTATTTTTTTATTATTAAATTTGGTACCGATTTAAAATTTTGTATTGTACGTCGCGTAGTCGTATTGTACGTCGCACACGAAATTATTTTTCTTGCTCGTCGAGTGCGAATATGTGCGAGCGTACATATTTTTGAAAAATATTATTTTATTATTTTTATTATTTTTATAGTTTCAAAGTAATATAGACAAAAATTATTTCTAGCTATTATTTTCAAGTTTATGACTATTATGAAAAGCCTTTCATTTATATAGTTATAATAATAAATAAAATTTTCCTATAAAATGGTAAATTAGAAAAGTATATCTATGTAAATATTATTTGTACAAACATATATTTTTTGTAATTATTTATTTGTTTATTTTAAATAATAATGTAATTTTTGAAATTATTATTATTAGTATTTTTGGAAAATATATTTCGAAATTATTGTGACGATTTAAATCTTGATTTAATTTTTGGATTTATTTAAATAGTTAAATCTTTGAAATTTGATTTATCCCATTGATTTTAAACCAAGAATTTAATTAGATTCAAATTTGATTTGTATTTGGAATTGGATTTTGATTTAAATTGGATTGTATTTAGATTGGATTTGATTTTAAATTAAGTAGAGAATTATCTATTTTGGGTTTAAACTACTCCTAACTCTTATCCAATTGGGAATTCCCACATCCTATAAATAGGCAGGTACTCCTCCAACTTTTTATTATTCTTCCACAAATTTCCACCATCCTCAAAGTGAGTGCATCGTGTCCATGACCATGTCCGTGTCCCATCCACTATGTGTTCATTGTACAAATACATTTCTCCACCCCGGCTCCGACAGATCCGAACCCCCGTCCCCGTCGTGTCGGACACACCCGACACGACTCATCCAAATCCCTAAACCCTAACCCTAATCCTAAACCTCTGCCTCCTGCTGTCCCGTTCGACCCGACCAATCCCGACTCCCCGGCCATCCCCACTGCCAACACCCATCTCAACCACCGCCACCAGCAATTTCCTTTCCGACCCCCTTGTTCTACCAAACGCCACCACGGCCAACCTATCCGACGTCCACACCCGCCAACCGATTTCCGACCAACCACCCAAGTCAGCCAACACCACCACCACACGCAGAGGAAAGAGAAAATGAAACCCTAGAAAATCACCTGGACTCCGCCTCGTCGGGCGTCGCGCTTCCCCGTCTGAAGCACCGTCCTCGGCGACTGGTGGCTGCGCTCACCGAAAAACCCACCGTGAGCCGCTTCCCTCGCCAAACCACTTGCGCCGCCTCACTGCCGCCGCTGGATCCACCCCCTCGTCGCCGACCATCCGCCTTCTGTTTGCCGCCTCCTCCGGCGTAGCATCCACCGTACGCCCGGACGGCTCTGCCTTTCCACTTCGATCCCTCCGCTCACAAACCCCATCTCCGCCCTAGCGTCGCCGCCACCACCAAAAGCCGACGCCTAAACCGACCGCCCCGGCGCGACGAACTAACAGCGCCGGAGCACCGCCTGAACCCTCGCGGCCAACGCGCGCCCCTAGATCCGTGCCGTCCCAAGTCGTCCGCCTCCGTTGGCCGGCCCGCCACCGGACTACATACCAGGCGCTCGCCCCTCCGCCAGAACCCTCACAGTCCGCCGACCGTGGTCTCCCGTCCTCCATCCGAGCCCCCTTCTCCGTTCATCTCTCCCACAGCGCCGCCACCGCAGCTCCCCCTTCTTCCCGCTGCTCCGCCCTCTCGTTTTCCCATTTCTCCGTTCTCCCAACCATTCTCTCTCTCTCCGTTTTCTAAAAGAGCAGCTGCTCTTGTGTTTGGGTTTTTGTTCTGGTGTTTTTTTATGTTTCTTTTTCTTTTTTTTGTTTTTGTATCTGTTCATTATTATTTTATTATTATCAATAATATTATTATTATTATCATTATCCTTATCATTAGTAATAGGAAGATTATGATTATTATGATTATTATTATTATTATTATTATTACTATTATTATTTCATTATAACTATTATTATTAGGATTATTATTAGAATTATTAGTATTTTGGGAAATATCTATGAGTATGCGTATCAAATATTTTGCCATCATTATTATTATTACCTGCTACTTCATCCAAGACTTTTTACAAAATTTACTTTTTGGGTATCAAAATAAATTTTCTAGAATTTTGTATTTATCTATATATATGTATTCGGAAGTTATAGTTTTGGCCTAAATTAGTTATTAATATTCCGATTTAGTTATTTAAAATATTTTATCAAGTGTAGTTATTATCTATAAGCATGTTCATACAAACTTTGGGTTTTAACCTAAATCTATTCTACTGTTTTCCAATATTTATAAAATTGTTTTAAATAGTAAATATATCTATAAGTATTTTCTAAAAACATATATATTTATGGTTAATCAAATTTTCTTCTATTCTTTTGACCGTGACCAATCCCGATCTTCTATTCCTTTGCCAATCCCTTTTTCCACCTACCGACCCTAGCTAACTTGACCGTCCCGGACCTAATGGAACTGTCCGTACCACCATCAGAGGTCACCTTGCATAGTTGATGCGCCAAAGCCATATGTTCGTGCCACCTTGATCATCGCAGCACACCAGGCATCCTACCAGGCAAGACACCTTGCCATTCGCTGTTTAATTATTTTAGCTCATATTTCATGCATTATTTATTTTTTTTATGCAAAATAAACTGTGATACATGGCATAACTGTTAGAACTTACTGTTCATTTATATTTCCTGTTGTGTATTATTTTCTTACAAATTAAACCTAGATTTAAGAGACCACCATGTGTGTTGCATTCATTAGCCTTGACACGTTGTAACACGAAGTTGTGTGTCGCATGTAGAACACGAAAGTGCGTGATTGGCTGGCCACCAGTACGTACAAGCCGTGCGATAGAAATAACCGCTAATAGAGGTTGCATGCTAGTTTGACTTAGCGGTTATAGTGGTTTGTGTTGTGGATACAACACAGTAGATATTGGACGGGGAGGACAATTCCTTAGCGTATGGGCTTCGATGCACTTTCCTTGTGACCCGGACTCTCTGCTGAAGATACGGGGTTGATGACCCATGATTACTGACGGCCACTGACGATTCTGCGGAACGTCATGCTCTTACTGATGGGGCCTCTGGTGCCCAAGGGGGGACTATGCCGATCCTATTCAGCCAGAGCCCATGCGTAGGAAGGATTGTTCTTAACTACATTTCACTTAGAACGGTTAGGCACCTTTATCCGTTAGGTACGAGTACTTTTGGTTTGGGTACTTGTATCTGACCGTGGCTTGGAACAATAACTTGTCGAGGATTAGTTCGTCACATCTTGTCCATGTTTGGTTGTAGGTGTGACTTACTACTTCGATGAGAAGGTATTGAACTTGTTGGGGTCCGGATACCATATTGGATTCATGGCACGAAAAGATACGTCACCGTGAATTAGTTTACCAACTCCTGTCCTTGTTTGGTTGGGGGGATGGTACGCTCGTTCAGTAGGTGCGTATTGGACCATGTTATAAATTCAATTGACTTATTTATTTGATCAATATTTATTCAGTTTATATGGCATGCTATTATGTGTCTTGTTACGTCCCTCTGAGGACCTGGTTGTCTCTCCAGGTGTGTGCTATTGTCTTTCGCAGGTGTTCTAGCTCTAGCCGTGATCATCGTTATTCTCTTCGAGGATGATTGTACTTGGATCGTCTTCGCTTCGCTCGCCACTCATTTCTGTTTCCATATATTTTATTTCCTTATTTTGTTGGTAGTGGATTTGTCTCCGCCCAACATATTGTATCAAGACAATTTATTATCTTTATATGATGTCTTTTATTCATTTATTTTTGTGTGGATGAGATTAGTTGTGGTTCTACTGCATTTTACAGCTTATGTATTTATACGAGGCTTCCATATATTGGAGTATACTTCGTATGAATACAGCTGGCATGTCTACGTTCTTAGTCCTACGTATTTTGGGATTGGGGCGTTACATGAGACGGTCGATTGGAACGCTATTTTGGCAGGCCCGCGACCCGATCCAACGGACGAATTTGTGCACGACCCACCGAAATCTAACTTTGGACATATGATTGGGTTCGTCTCGTCAAATCGGACCTGTAGACATATAGTTTGATGACTTTAGAGACCGTAGGTTCTGGCATATTTTTTGATGCAAAGTGGATCCAACGACGGCTACCATTTTGACCCAAAATTACCATTTTGCTCCTGTGTCCAGAATTGGACTTATGGGTAGGCGTTTCTAGCTAATTTGACCATTCTGAGAATGTTGGTAATATTTGTTTTAGTATTAGGAGACAGTTGTGCGAGTTGACCGTTCGTGGCTCATTGAGTGGGTTGTAGTTTCGATTTTCTCAGCTCAGGACAACATGCAAGTACATTCTCTGATAGTTTTCATTGCTTTGATATCTACTATATCCGATTCAGTTGTAGTGTTATACTTGATTCTCGACACGAGTATACACGGACTAGTATACATGAATCTCGTCATGAGATGTCATTTTCGGTTTACTTGGTATATGAGTACATTATTCGATATTATTTCCTGTACTTGTATAAATACCGATTTGGAAGTGCGTTGGCCCCCTGCTCTTCGAATCCCATGTCATGACCTGTCATGTCTGGATTCATTATACTACTCGGGGATGGGAAGTTATTAGAGGTTATGTGATCATTACCCCTACTTGTTTATTACTTGTGCATAGCTCCAGCCTCACCACACGTAGGGTGTAGCCTGACCTTAAACTACTTGTGTATAGCTTTCCATTTTGGCCGGCCTATTCCCTATACTATTATTCTACCTGTGCATAGCCGGTCAAATAGAACAGCCTGGTCTTGACCCAAGCCGATCACATAACGCTCTAATATCTCATGACACTTTATTTTTTATGTTTACATCATACCTCAGATTACTTTTCATTGTTTATATTCCAATTTTATCTTATATCTCACACATGACATGATATCCAGTTCTCTTGTACCGTTTTTACTTTCAATCTTGATATTCCATCTTGTATTTCATTATGATTTTCTCATATAGTATTTGTCAATTCACATGGAACTGCTGTTGGTGTTTATAATTGCTCATATCTTGACAGGATAACCCCCATTGTTTTTCAGAGGATTTAGATGTAGATTGCCCGATCTACTACGGGTTTGGCATAGATAGAGCCTACGACCAGGACCAGCCTGTGGACCCGGTGCTCGTAGAGGACGCACCGCCAGTAGTGACTTAGTTTAGCTAGATTTTGTTTAGATTACATTCCAGCTTGGTACTTTGAGACTTGTTGTATTTATTTCGGATATTGTTTTATGTCTTGATTTTTGAACTTGTGGTTGTGACTCAGCATCTTTTTCTGACTATTTATTCATCTTGTTTCTTTATCATATTCGTGCCTATCTTCCTTAGATTTTTGTGATTGAGTTTTGTTTATATTCCTCCGTGCGGAGATGACATGTTATATTATTGTGTCTTAGATTCTATATATTCTAGATGACCTTTACAGCGTTCTACCACCGATATTACGGCGTATGCTGGACGTACCCACGTGCTCGTGCACTTAAACAGGGTACGGGTCGTGACAAAAAAAAGGTGACGTGGGGTTGCCTCCCGCTCACAAGCCATTAGTTGAGCAGAGATTGCCAGAGCCCCTCCTGACCTTGTTTGCAGTGTCTGGTTACTTTTTAAGTCTGTCGTATAACCTCCCTGATCAATTGATCTGATAAATATTGGTGTCCCTCATATCTGAATTTGTTGTGGTTTTTCCAGTGACCCAAGTGATGGAGGCTGCAACGATCTGGTAGCCATGTGAGTGGCTGCCCCAAGTGACAAGATGTAAGCCCCATCTATTTTTATTATTTATTTATTTATTTTATTTACCCATTTACAAATTTGACTAGACTCATTTTTTTTATATATACATAAATATATATATGTATTACGTAAAAGGGGTTCCTTGCAAAAGATAACAAGTTCAGGGACTCTATTACAAATCTTTTAAATTCAAACTCATCAGCAAATCAAAGGGGCCTGTACTCCTAGGCTTAGCCAGATAACTGATGTTCTTAAACATCAATAGATAAGACAGGATCGAAATTCAAAGAATTCAAATTCCTCTAGATTTCCCCTTCGATTTCATCCATCTTACGTATATATATATGTATGATCCTGCTACGTTTTCCTTCCCTACAAACCCTAGCCACCCGTATCATCTCCTGCCGAGAAGACACAAGGGTTGGCGCCAGAAAGAGAGCAGGATTTCGTGCAATCACAAGGTGAGTTCATCGACCTTCTTGACAATGCCATGATACAGATTCTCTTGTCAGCATTAGAAGATTAGAGTAGGGTAGGTATTTGTTGAAATTCCTAGGTAAACCATGGGCAACCCTCATAAACATATAGGCACAAGTCTAGGGGCTGTACGTGTATGGGAGAACAAAGGGTATCTAGTAGTCTACTGATTATATCTACTGACCAATACAAATTGGTGTCCAAGGATAAAACCTTAGACTATGGAATAGTTGATTTCATAGGGCAGGGACTGATGATACCCTGTGTGTATCAGTCAATTTCACATAGGTGGGGATGACTCTGTACTCTGCAGAAGGAGACTTCTGAGTACCTTGGCTGATACTTTAGGATACATGATTCATTACAGAGACCTTAGCATCGAAAAGGGAGACACCTGGGTACTTGAAGATTGATAGTGATCTTGAACCAACTATAAACCTCGAGTCCATCTCCTATACACTACACCAGGACAGGAATTCAGGATATAGGCTAAAAGAACCCAGGACCTGTCCAATCTATTAAGAGGAGGATGGAGAGAGTATCAATAAACAATGGGTGGCTGTGACACCTAGGTACTTAGGGACGGGGTCACAGGCCTATTGATGTACAGGGACAGGCTCTGTACATATGGGAGGACACTAGATGCACTCTAAGAAGCAGGAAACAGGGCTCGAGTGCTCACCCAGTACTAGATAGACATGGGTGTACCCCTATGAACAGCATGTAGCAGTCCCTAATACCTAAGAGTTCTCTAGAACCCCTTAGACATGGTAGGTAAACCCTCCTCCAGATCAATACTGTCAATGTTTCCCTTTGATAACCATTGGATACTAACAGAGAACTTACCCCTTATTCATACCCAAGACAAACAGGTGTGGATTTATCCTAGTATCCTATAAAAATTGACATGAGAGCCCTTCCTCATAATTAAATTGGTAATGCTATAAGAAATCAATCTTGAGTATCGGGTTGAGACTGATACAACTTATCAACCCCAAATAAATGGGTGGTTGACTGGTACCTTAAATCAGGAATAAGGTCTTAGTAGCTAACTGATCCTAGTGCCATCCAGATTTTAGGATTCTCTATACACAAGTGTATCTAACCCATGTCACATCCTGATACACTATAGTATCAGAGGTTCCAACCTAGTATATCCAAGTGTGCAGGACCTAACCTAGCTTGATAACACGCATCAACTTCCCCCACCAGTTTGAGGGATGCCTTAGTGTTGACCCTGACACCAACCTCAGATATGGGAGGTGGGGAAAAAAACCTCTCTAGGTGGGGGGCTAATGACTAATGGGTTCAATGGGAATCAATGCACCTGGTTTGAACTAGAGTAAGTATTCACCCTTACACCCACACAACCAGATACATGACCTGGTATCAGGAAATACCCGACTGGCTCTACTGATACAGGTTGGATAATGAAAAACAGTGAGGGCATTCTCTTTAAGAGAAGCCCCTGGCAAAATAGCAGGTACATGGGTTGCCTGAGTGTTGAATCTAGTGTCATTTTTTGCACAGGGCAAATCCTGAGTCCAGGACATCAGAGAGGTAAGTTAGGACTAAGTCGAAAGTGCAACATTTCTCATTTTTGCACAAGGACTAGGTTAGGTAGGAAGAGGAAATATTGAATAGCCTGTAGGATCACAGGAGTAGAGTAAATACTCTTATAACAAATCAAGTGTGAGGTTCATAAGGGTTAAGCATAAGAAGATTGGAAGAGTAGTAGCATACTTTGAATGTAAACAGGAAAAAACAGATACACTAACACTGTAGTCTAGGACAGGGGCAAGTGTCTAAAGAGTACCTAAATTGGAAATCTTCCATGATTGTGGAAGTGATGGGATCAACATTGTTTAAACTAAATACTAATATATTAGCAAGGGGTATCCTAGGATAAGTTCACAAATAGGAAGACATGTTGGCATGACCCTAAGACACATAGTACACAATGTTGCATATTACAAAATGGATGGGGGGCAGTAGACAGTATTAATCCTATTCTGGATAGACTCATTGTATTCTGGTGTATTGATCCTATTGCTTTATAACTAGGTTTTGGGGATTTCGATTCGTAGTTTGACCTGTGCCAGCAGCTCAGGATCCCTGGCGAGTACAGTTTATTGTCTGTTTCCAATATTGATTTTCACTATATTTCATTGATTGGTCATTGGTTATGTGGTTTTATATTCTATTATAAATTGTTGAGTCGGGAATAAAAAGTACCAAGGATGTGTGATCCGACCATAGATATTGTTTATTTTCATGCAAGTAGACCTCGTAGACATTGTTTAATTTCTGCAAGTAGACCTCGTAGACATTGTTTATTTTCTGTAAGTAGACCTCGTAGATATTGTTTATTTTTCATGCAAGTAGACCTCCTAGACCTCGCGGTGTAGTGTCCCAGACTGATCTGTAGAAGCATGGAATTTCACAACCAGAAAGCCCATGCGCCAGGCATTTTATGCGCCAGAACTCAGACAGCTAATCAAATAAGCCATAGACATTCGAAGAAGGACTTTTTATTTATATATATATAAGTCTATTACATGTCTAGAAAAGGTTGTACAAAGGAGCATCTCTACAAAGGAAGGATCCTAGATCTACAGCCAACAGCCACCATGCGCCTTCCAGATAGGCGCAGCAACCACCATGCGCCTTCCGATGGGCGCAGCAGTCACCATGCGCTGTCAGCCAGGTGCAGCAGATGTCATGCGCCTCCAGCCAGACGCATCCTACCATCTCTTCAGCAGCTTAGTTATGTGCATCCAGCTCAGTTATGTGCATCCCTTCAGCAGTTCAGTTATGAGCAACTCTTCCAACCAGGCTCACCTGGCCGAGCAGAGCCTAGTTATGTGCCGCTCTTCTAGCCAGGCTCATCTGATAAGTGCTTCGCCAAGCAAAGCATTTAACCCTCTGGCTGGAACCAAGGAAGAGAAGAGCACCGCAAATGCTGTGGCCAGGGGAGGCTTCGAAAGAGCCTCCAAAGACCAAGGAAGACCGTGATCGAAATCATGGCACAAGGAGCTTTCAACACAATCAAAGTGGGCGGCACCCACTTTGAAGGAAGAGAGAGCCTAGCACTACCATTCCGATCTACGGCTCTTCCGAAACAACGGAGACGAGGCCCGAACATCCCTATCTTTGGATGCAACAGGCACCTTTCGCCTGCCTCAGAAGACCTCGACTCCGTCTTTTGGATGTAACAGTCACCTTCAAGTGCATCGAAGACAACACGACGTCTCATCTTTACCCTCGGGAGCACTTCGTCAACAGAATGCACCCACATATCCAAGTTCATGTTGGAAGTACGTGAGGGAATGAGGAGCAAACCTTCTCTCCATGCCACTATTTATAGGCCGGGCAAATCAAACCCACGCGCCAAGTGGATGACTCTCCGAATTCTGTGCAATGAATTTGCATTAAATGGATGAACCAGACACCTCGAATTCAGCCAAACGGCTATTTATAGCACTCGAGGAGCGAGACAGCCGCGTCATTAAAGGACATGTCGGATGTGCCAGCCAAACAGCACATCACACGGACGCGCCCTCCAGCATCAGGCGCATCACACAGACGTGCCCTACAGTACCCGGCACATCACAGAGGATGCGCCCTCCCTCACATCTCCATGCCGAGTGGAACACCAACCAATGTGCCCACTCAGCTGTCCATCGAACGTCACAAACATTAAATGCTGAACTGACACCAGAGTTGGCAGCACGCTTCCCAATGTCTGAATAGTTGACAGCTTTTTCAGAGAACGAAGCGTCGGCAACGTCAGCATCATCATGACTCTATTCCGACGGCTACTGCCACGTGGCCATCCGTATGCGCCTCTACGGCCATGCGTCCAAATCGCCATACGCCTCTACGGCCATGCGTCCAAACCAGCATGCGCCTCAAAAGCCATGCGCCTCAGACCCTTCACTGATCCCTAAAGACAGAAGAAGAGTCTCCAGTTGAAGCTTTGCATGCGCCTCAAAAGCCATGCGCCCCAGACTGATCTCTGATCCCGAAAGACAGAAGGAAAGTCGCCTGCATGCGCCTCAAAAGCCATGCGCTCTAAACAGTTTGTAACCCCTAAAGGGTATGAGCCGCAACCTCCTCCTGCGCCCAATCAAGGCGCAGCTCACCAGATTACCCCCTACCAAATCCGAGATCTTCGAGCCATGGGTCGATAACACGTGTCCTTTGACTCAACTCGTCCAAGATTTCAGCAACAGAAAGATCTTCTTCTCTGCTACGTGCCGGCTCACAACAGCAGTATGAAGAGTTCAACCTCCCAATCAGGGCGCATCATCCGTGCGCCCCCATCAGCAACTTCCATGTGGCGTCCCCACACACCGGCGCATCCTACATGCGCGCATGAGCAGCCAGCCTGCAAAACTATAAATAGAGGGATCTTCTCCTTCACACACACAGAATCCACAACGAACATACAAGGAATCACCAGAGAGGCAGACACAGACACTCAACGTCTTCCTCCTCTCAGCAAGCTCCAGCACCCAGAGCAATCCACACCTTCAGAGAACCGATAACCGTCGTCAGCCGGTCAACGGAGTCAATGCATTACCACTCGCTCCATTGGTACTAAGGACCCAGCTTAAACAAAAGTGTACTCCTAGGACTACATCTAAGTCCTACATTGTAATACTATTCTGTTTGTATTAAAGTTTTCAATCAAACAATTTTAATGGCAAACAAGCTGGCGACTCTGCTGGGGACTTCTTTCTCCTCTTCCGAGAAAGTCGTGTCACAGGCCGACGACGTGAAGGTGGGCTCATCCCACAAGACGCTGGTCGTGCGCCTCAATCAACAGGCGTACGAGGAGTTCATTTCTGAAGGAAGTGCGAGTCCTTCGAAGCGGCTACCAAAGCCGAAGAAGATCCGCACGGCCTGGGTGCGTAAAGTCGACACCTCGGGCACCACCACTGAAGGGGATGCAGCAATCCAGCCTTCCCTTCCTGCTGACGTTCTCAGCAACCAAGGTGCGCCCGTCGATGCAGCGCATCTCTTGGAGAAGCGTGCGGCCGACCACGTTCCCCAGCTATCTCCTTCTCAGGCGAGGAAAATACGTCGATGGAGCAGGGGCGCAGCCAATGCCCCGTGCATCACCTCTGATACGTCACAAAAACCCTCTGTCTTTGACAGACTCGCTCGTTGTAATGGCGAAAAGAATTTGGATGCTGAGTACTATGCGCCCCAGCGGGCTGGTACGAAGAAATCTAAGGCGGCACGGGCCATGCGCCACAAACGTGCTATGCCAGCAGCCGGCCAGAGGCACGCGCTCGTCATCACGCGCGCTGCCGATGGCAAGCTGTACAAGGTTGACTCAAGTGCTTCTGCACCAACAACGAGTCGATCTTCAAAGTCCTCATCTCGCTTGGGCGCATCTACTGCGTGCACAACCAAGTCGAGAGAGGCAAACTCAGTGGTCTTGAACTCCCGCGCCTCCTCTGGTTGTGCGTCTGAGGTCCGTTCAAGTCACTTCAAATGTTGTGGTTCCCCCACTACTGATCGTGATGCCTGCTTGGTATTAGATCAGGGGGCGCATCACTCACCTGACCACCCCGGCGTTTGGCCTTGCCATACGTCTGAAGGGGGTGTGAAGGTACCACTCTCCTCCAACGACCTGCGCAACGTGATCACTCACAAGCGCCGGTCAGGAGAGTCGACCAACAAGCACGATGCACCTCTTACGGGGCATACTTGTGCGGTGGTCACCATCAACTGCTGTTGCAAGGTGACAGCTCCACCAAGACAGTCGGTCTTCCAACGACTGCAATCATCGACACCTCTCCGACGTCGCCTTGGGACGAAGTTGTCAGCTGAAGAGGAGCCAAAGGTTGCTTCATGCAATGTGGTCTCCAACTCCTCATCAATCCGGAAGACGACTGCCAATTCCTCGTCTTCATCCAAAAGCCAGCCGAGGAAAACCAAAGCAGCTGTCTCGACCTCTGGAGTGTTTGAAGGTACTCGGTCGAAGAAGAAGTCCTTAGAGGAAGCTGGGGGTAGCCAGACCCTTGTTGAGCCTCCTTCCGAAGACGAAGATGTCCAAAGCACAGCTGCGGCGGATCTTCATCATCAAGGCGAGATTACTCTCCCTGAAGCCCCTCAAAATGAGGATGTCCTCCAGGACACCGCCGGGGGTAGTTCTGGAAACGAAGAGGTCCTTCAAGACGGAGTTGAGGGCAATCAGACCCTTGCAGATGCGCCTATTGAAGATGAACTCCAGAATGTGGCTGAGGGTGGCCAAGCACCAGGAGAAGTAACTCCCCCGCATGAGAGTGAGGCCGAAAGCGAAGCCTCAACCCATCCATCCATTCCTGGCCGTGTCAGGACAGTATACATGGCTGGGGATGATGTCGAGTCTGATGTACCGTCACAGGACATAGTCCAACGCATAGACTCATTAGAGGGAGGTCTCAAAACCCTCTCTGCCTCTATGCAAGCACTGACTCAAGCAGTGTTTGAGATGCGGTCGGCCTTGATCAGGACACCTTCAACTGGTCCTGACCCAGGAGCTAATGGGGAGTCGAGTGTTCCCCTCCAACGGGCGCCCTCGGATACAGAAGCACCTCGGACCTCGGAGCCCTCAAACGCTCCAATCCAGATGGTACCTCCTTCCCCGACTCCTAGCTCTACGAAGGATGTGGTCGAAATGATCAAAGACCTGCGGGAGCGCTTCGAGTCCAAGAACAGGCAAGAGGAACGCCAGAAGATGGGCATTCCCCAGCCTCACCCCATACGATGGGAAGGACTCTCCGCGACGGTACCTGACGTACTTCCAGTCACAGACAGGGCATCTTCCGAAGGAGGACGCGCTCCTCACCAGTATCTTTGTCGGGGCCCTGAAAGGAGTGGCGTATGACTGGTACTGCAGCCTCCCCGACAATTCCATATCGTCCTTCAACGACCTGACGTGCCTCTTCCTCGACCGCTTCTACGACGGCGGGAAGGACATGACGATGGCGTCTCTCATAGAGATACGTCAGAAGGAGAAGGAAACGGTTCGGGCGTTCATTGAACGCTTCCGACAGGCTTGCTTCAGGCTACCTCCAGGCATGCCAGAACATGCGCTCCTCTCCGCTTGCAGCATGAACATGTTGCCTGCAGTAAAGCTCTGGCTCAACTCTACTCCCCCTCCTGACTGGAGCTCCCTGATCATCGAAGCTGAAGCTGCAGAAAAGAAGACGGCCAATGCACGTCTTCTGGGTGTCAGCTTTCCCGCCTTTGACGATAAGGGGAAAAAGTCCGCAGCTAACAGCTCCGGACGAGAAGCAAAGGGGAAACAGGCATTGACTGTTAATGCCTCAAAAGGCGCATCTGTGCCTACTCAGAAGCCTCCACTGGCACCGAGACCCAAGGAGGTTTATTCATTCAATGATGACGACACCCTGCAACTTTTCGAGATACTGAAGCAGGGTGACAAGATCAAGCTACCGGACCCAAAGCGGCCCGATGAAGTTAGGAAAGTGGACAACCCAAGGTACAGTCACTACCATCGGTTTGTCGGACACCCGACCAAGGACTACTACGTCCTCAAGAATTACATCCAGCACATGATCAATGCGGATATAATCTCCGTCGACTATGAAGAGAAGACGGTGTCGGCCAATGTGGTTTCGCTTCAGTTCGGCACCTTGCCGCCAACTACCACACAAGATGGCGTCGTCCCCATCCCTAAGGCGACAATGAAGGTGGTAAACTTACCACCTACTCGTGACAATGTGAGTGAACTCACCCCGCTCACCACATCTCGAGGAGAGGTCCTCTGGGTTCACCCCGACCTCGTCTCCGAGGTGACTCAATTGGAGGTACGCCCTACCTCCAAATCAAAAGGCAGGAAGATCAAGTCTTGCCGCACAGTCTCTTCTTCAACAGAAGAGGCACTTCCAGTGCAGACATGTGCACAACAGAGCTTCCAATCCAGCGAAGCCGCCGTCGAGGTGGTGCCTCCTAGCACCATCCCTGAGGAGGGTCCATCTAAGCCCTCAGCAGCCAATAAGCAGAAGCAGGTGGAGGCCCGTTTTGACAGACCTCTACGGAAGAAGAATGCTTCGGGGCTGTCCAAGCCTCACAACTTCGATATTCTGGCACAATTAGCCAGTACACCTGCGCGCCTGTCTTTGTTCGAGATCCTGCGTCTTTCTAAAGATTCCCGAGAAGCTCTCTGCGAAGCTCTGAAGGACGCTGAATCCTTTCTCAGTCAGGTCAAGCAGCCTGAAGACCTTCCAACTACTTGTGCGTACTGTCATTGTGCGGATGAAGTTATCCCAAATATAACTTTCACCCAACAAGACATGCTGCTCAAGCATCACCGACATAACTGACCGCTGTATTATACAGGGTACATTGGCTCGGTCAAGGTGAGCTGAATTCAGATCGATCCTGGGTCTTCCCTAAGCATCATTCCGAAGGCGCTGCTATCTAAGCTGGGGATTCCGATGTACCGGCTGGCGCCCTCCAATACAACCATTAGTGGCTTCAATGCTAGCAAGAGCGAGCCATTGGGCAAGATCCGACTGAAGTGTCACATTGGCAGCCTCAAAACTGAGGTGACTTGTTATGTGGTAGATGCCGAGGTCAACTACAACATCCTGCTCGGTCGACCATGGCTGCATGAGTACATGGTGGTGCCCTCCATGCTCCACCAGTGCATGAAGTATGTATCCACCAATGGCGTCATCCGGACGGAGTTTGCAGACATCGATCCTTTCAAAGGGATTGAAGCCTACTTCACCGATTCCGACTTGTACAAGCCCATTGACGAGGAGGAAGCCAACGACGCTGATGATGAGGCAGAGACGGCAACAGATCCGGACATGGAGCCTGAGACGACGCCCGACGCCCCCTTGAAAATCCGACTGAAGGGGAAACCACCCCAGAAGGCGCCTCCAATGAGCATCAAGCTATCAGGGAAAGCGCCGGCTCGCGAAGCACCCCTGAAGATACGCCTCAAGGAAAAGCCACCTCAAACATCGGCTCCCCTGGTGGCAAAATTACAAGGGAAGGCACCACTCACCGGAGACGTAGCCGAGGCGCCTCTCAAGGTGCGTCTCAAGGGCAAGCCGCCGCAGTCATCCAAGGTGTCAGAGAAGGCTCATATAACCCTCTCAGACCCCAAAGCTGTGTTGGACTCTCCTAGTCCGCCCCCAGTTCTTACAGACGAGGAGCTTGGTGATTATATCTCGGCTGACGTAGAGGCACCCTCCTTTGACAATGTAATCCCACGGGATAAGATCTCATATTTTATCAATAATAGAGTGTCTTTTAATTATTCTTGTCTTCCACACTGGAATGCCATGTATACATTAGACAACGCTCTATGGTCATTGCAAACACAAATAACGACCGTCTACCATAATCGAGTAGTCCCGTCTCAAGGAGTCTTCATAGTCCCTCCACGGAGCCGAGACCAAGGCACCATCATCTCGGGCAAAGTCGAGCGTCATCGGGACCTCCCGTCAATCAAGCTCGAACCTGATACCGGCAGAGTACAAGTCTATCTGTACACGGATACGGCAAAGCACATCATCCAAAAGATGGGCTACGACCTGAAAAGCAATAAAGGCTTAAACTACGGCAAGGGTCGGCATCTCCCTGTCCGGCTTTCGATGCCTAATGGAAAGCCACAGGACTATTATAATCGGACTGGACGAGGGTTAGGCTATGTCACGCCGCCATCAACCCCAGAGAGTTCAGATGCAGAAGACATAGAACATTCCCACTCGCCCGAAGCATCGACTTGGGATTCCGATACCAATATCGGATCAGTCTTCAGGAAAGTACTGTCAGCTAACATGACGTCAGCACAACCTCAAAAAGGTGAAGGCGAAGACCAAGCGCCAGAACCCTTCGAAGAAGAACCCTGGGCCCAACGCCTAGGGGAACAATGGGAATCTCGTTTTGAGCTTCGTGAACCTCCCACCGAAGACGAAGTCGAGCAGATCGACCTCGGGGAGGGGTCTTCTTCCAAACCCATCTTCATCAGTAAAAGCCTGGAAGGAGAAGATCGAGAATCTTTAATCCAACTGGCTAAAGAGTATATCGACGTCTTCGCCTGGAGCTATGAAGACATGCCGGGACTCGATCCACAGATTACAATGCATAGGTTGAACATCTTACCTGATGCCAAACCTATCAAACAACAGCAGCGACGCTTCCGTACGGACATCATGAATGCCATCGATCAGGAGGTAGACAAACTCTTGACCAGCGGCTTCATCCGTGAGGAACAACACCCGGATTGGGTAGCCAACATCGTTCCTGTCACCAAGAAGAACGGAAAGATACGAGTCTGTATCGACTTCAGGGATCTCAACTCTGCTTGCCCGAAGGACGAATTCCTGCTTCCAATCACTGATGTGATGATCGACAACACATGTGGCTTTGAGCGCATGTCCTTCATGGACGGGTATTCAGGCTACAATCAAATCAAAATGTTCCCCAATGACGCAAAACACACGTCATTCAGGACTCCAAAGGGTGTTTTCTGCTACACAGTAATGCCCTTCGGCTTGAAGAACACCGGTACGACATACCAGCGAGCTATGAGCACCATTTTCCGTCAACATCTTCGCAAGACAGTCGAATGCTATGTTGACGACATCGTAGTCAAGAGCTGCCTCAAAAGAGATCACCTACAGGACCTGAAGACGGTCTTCGATCTCATGCGGGCACATCAACTCAAAATGAACCCCGCTAAATCCTTTCTGGGGGTTTCTAGCGACAAATTCTTGGGCTTTGTCATCACAGCGAAAGACATTCATGTTGATCCTGAGAAGACCAAAGCCATCCTTAACATGGACCCTCCGAAGAACCTTCGAGAACTTCGAGGCTCACAGGGACGTCTGGCATATATCCGGAGGTTCATAGCGAACCTCTCCGGTAGATGTCAACCCTTTACTCAGCTCATGAAGAAGGGAGTCTCTTACGTCTGGACCGAGGAGTGCCAAAAGGCTTTCGACGACATCAAGGCTTACCTAACAAGCCCACCAGTCCTGGTAGCGCCAGTCACCGGCAAACCATTTCTCCTCTACGTACGTGCCATGGATCATTCTCTTGGCGCTCTGCTGGATCAAAACAGCGATACAGGCTACGAGCAAGCAATCTACTACCTCAGTTGAACACTCATCGGGGCCGAACACCGGTACAACCCCGTCGAAAAGGAGTGCTTGGCTTTGGTGTTTGCCATCCAGAAGACTCGTCATTATGTCTCGGGTCAGACAATTCATGTCATTTCCCGAGTCAATCCGCTCAGAGTCCTCATGATGAAGCCAGGATCATTGAACTCCCGGCTGGCTACATGGGCGATCTTGCTAACACCGTACAACATGGTGTTTGTGCCGCAAAAAGCTGTTAAGGGTCAAGCTCTAGCTGACTTTTTAGCTGTACACCCCATCCCAGAATCCTCAAAACTCTATGAAGATATCCCGGATGAGGTCCAAGAATCCAACGTCACCGAAGGAAGCTCCGTTTGGCGGATGTTCTTCGACGACACTTCGAGAACAGGCCCCAAAGGCCAAATCATCGCAGGAGTGGGGGTAGTCTTAGTCTCCCCCGATCAGCTGGTCATCCAGCATGCGTACTCTCTTTCGAAGCCGTGCTCCAACAACGTTGCCGAGTACAACGCACTCGTCATGGGACTCCAGCTCGTACAACAGCTGGGGGTCGACCATCTGGAAGCTTACGGCGACTCAAAACTCGTCGTAAACCAGGTTCGGGGACAATATGAAGTTCGCCATGAAGATTTAATCCCTTATCATGAAGTCGCATTGAACATCATTTCAACCTTCACCGGGTTCTTCATTGAACATGTCCCCCGTTTACAAAACTTGGAGGCCGATGCTCTGGCCGGCCTCGCAGCCTCATTAGCAGCGCCCTTTGGGACTCAACACTATATCACGGTAACAGGACGAGATCTGATTTGTCCCAGAAACAACCTGTGCTTGCAAGTGGCCCACGCCATGCCGACGAATACTGGGGTTAATGTCCGAGACAGGAGGTTCCCGTTCATCGATTTCGCTGTCTACGGAATCCTTCCAGAGGACCCGAAGGAAGCCGTCTCAGTCAGAAGATGCTCTCTTCGATTCTACTACGATACAGCTACCAAAATGCTGTACCGACGCTCCTTCGATGGGCTCCTCCTTCGATACCTGTCCAACGAAGAAGCAGCCGAAGCTCTTCAAGAAGCCCATGACGGAACTTGTGGAGCTCATCAACCCGGTCCTAAGTTGCAAGATCGACTGCGACGTATGGGCTACTACTGGCCAACCATGGCTGCCGACGCTGTCGAATATGCTAAGAAGTGCCACGCGTGCCAACTTCATGCAGACTTCATACATACACCATCGGAGCCGCTACATCCTACAGTCGCCTCCTGGCCCTTCGAAGCCTGGGGTATGGACATTGTAGGGCCAATCACCCCTCCTTCATCGAGAGGACACCGTTTCATCCTAGCCATCACCGACTACTTCTTCAAATGGGCAAAAGCAGTTCCACTGGCAGAAGTAAAAAGCTCCAGGATGGTCAGCTTTATCAAACACCATGTCATTTACCGTTTCGGAGTACCCCGGTGGATCATCCATGACAATGGTCCTCAGTTTATCAGCCACATTTTCAGCAGGTTCTGTGACAAAAATCGCATTCAGAACGTGGCCTCAACCGCCTACAATCCGGCAGCAAACGGATTGGCTGAGGCATTCAACAAAACTATCGTTAGGCTGCTCAAAAAGGTCATGTCATCCAACAAATGCGACTGGGACGAAAAGCTTGGCGAATGCCTTTGGGCCTACCGTACAACGGTACGGACCCCAACAGGCAACACTCCATTCTTCCTGGTCTACGGGAGCGAAGCAGTACTGCCTCTCGAGATACAGATACCTTCGCTCCGCGTAGCAATCACAAACAAACTCACAGAAGAGGATAATCAACGTCGTCGTCTGCGAAAACTGGAGGCACTTGACGAAAAGCGTCTCCTAGCTCAACAACGCATCGAGCTCTACCAAGCCCGTATATCACAGGCTTTCAACAAGAAGGTCAAACAGAGGACTTTCCAAGTTGGCGACCTGGTTTTAGCAGTCAGAAGACCAATGGTGTTGACCCACAAGACACCAGGAAAGTTCGAGCCCAAGTGGGAAGGACCTTTCATCATAGAGACGGTATACTCAAACGGTGCTTACCGCCTCGCCAAATCCAATGGAGACTTGTTCATGATGCCCATCAACGGCAAGTTCCTAAAGAAGTACTATTCTTGACATTCTCCAGACATGTACTTCCCTAAACAACCTCTTTCCACAAACTCATACGCTTCCGGAACCCAGCTGTTCCATGGCATCTTCCAGTAGAAAGATAACCACGTCCATATTACCGCTGAGTTGTCTCTCTACATCCTACAAAGCAGAATTTTACACTTCGTAAGCTTACGCTACCCTTCATGTTTACCACGTCCACATTACCTCTGAGTAAACATCTTGTACAAAAAACCCCTGCGTTATTGTACATTTATCGCAGAACTTCCACGTCCATATAACCTCTGAGTTGTTCAGCGTATCCCCCAAGATCATTCCTACCACGTCCATAATACCTCTGAGTAGGAAGATTCTATCATTTCGAACCCAATGATTGCCAAGTCCATATTACCTCTGAGCAAACATAACGGTTCCTTCAAACTTATTATCTGTACCTGAAAACCAAGGTACGCAAAAGATAATAGGTCCACACAAATCATCAAGTTCATGACAACAAAAGATGAACACATCACAAAAAAGTTGTAGACTTCTTTATTCTTCTGAAAAAAGGAGTACAAGAAGCTACATCGTCCCCCAGTAAGGGTTGCAAAAGAACACAAAAGAAAAAAGAAAAAAGCTATGGTCCCTGAATCTCCCCAGGATGGGCTGAGAGCTCCCTGACTCGAAGCTTTAAGACGACTGCGCGGGCCTCCATCGTCGCCAGGACTCGTCGCTCTGCTTCTTGGCGCATCAATTCAACGGCCCCAGCGGAAGTATCACTTGTATGCTTCTCATCAAGCTGTTGTCGTTGCTGCGCCAAGGCAAGAGTCCGCTGAGTGAAAGTCGCTTCATCCTTCTTGAATGCTGCATGTTCAGCCCGGACACGCTCGACCTCTAACTGGAGTCGGGCCCGTTGGTCTTCAAGGCGGCGCATCTGGGTGTCGATATCCGCGATATTAGCTTCCAATGCAGCTTGAGTTTCCACCGTCGTCTTCATGGACTGAGACAACTGCTCTACCGCAGCCTCAGTCTCAGCCACCTCGCGCTCCCAAATGCCCACGGTGGCCTGGTATGAAGACTCGATCTCGGCAATCAGCTTCCCCTTCTCCGCATCTATCAGGACAGAGAGGTCGTTTCGCTGGATGCGTTGAAGTTCCGCGAGCCGCTCATCCAGCTCAATCACCGAAGCCTCCAGAATTTCGGCCATATGGTCGTGGCCTTAGTGAATACGAATCAGCTCGATGCAGGGCATTGCCAGAGCTTTTGCCGTCGCAAAACTCCCATTGGCATCCATCACAGCAGATACACCCTTCTGCAATATTTTGTACACCCCCTCGACGAGGAATTTCATATACTCATCTACATCCGCCAGGACCTGCGGTATCATGGCAGGAGTTGGAGGAGCTACTACAGTTTGCGGACCGGAAGAAGATCCGCCAACCTCAACCAGCGAGGCTTGAACCTCGGCATCAATGGGCTCTTCATCAACAGGGGCTGGACTTCTAGCCCGAGGAGCCGAAGTAACAGAAGGAGCCGGCACAGGCGTCGAGATGGTCTCCCAAGTAGAAGGAGCTACAGAGGGTTCTACACCCTTACCCTTCTCAAGCCCGGAGGAACCTCCGACGTCAACAGCCACCTCTTCTACCCCCAATGTCCTATCAACAGTTGGTACCTCCCTTGGCAGAATAGGGAGATTATCACTTGTCTCTTGACCCGTCGCAGCGGTCTTGACTGGCAGACGGGTCTCATCATCGAGTCCCTCAACAGGGACAGAATCTGTCGCTACCTCCTGAGTGGTAGCCGCCTCAGCTTCCACGGTTGAAGCCGGGGTAGGACTCGGCAATGATGCAGCCGACCTCCCCTCATCATGATAAAGAGGGGATTCAACCCTCTCCTCTGTCTCAACTACTTCTGTGGCCTCCACAACAGGCTCTTGCAGCTCTGGAGCAACGTCATCGGAAGACGACGAACTCCATTCTTCTTCACCACCAGGAAACGGCGTGCTTGTTAAACCTTCGGCACTTGAAGCTTCCGTTCTGGCCTTTGCCGTCTCGGAAGCAGCTGCACCCTCAGTTTCCCTCCTGACATAATCTGGGGATACCGGAATCTCCACGTCAACAGCATCCTCCGGATCTTCCTCCATGGGAGACATCATGGTCGGCGGGATACGCACTTCAGACGAGCCCGCCGTCCCTTCTCGCCTGCTCCCACCCGACTTTGGAGTACGAGGTTTTCTTTTTAACGGTTCCTACAAGGGAAGGTGAAGCCTCGTAAATAGTGGAACCAAAATCAGATTATGTGGGACGCCCTTACCTCTGCGGACGTTGAATCCGATGACGCCGTCGGTGACGACGCCTTCTTCTGCTTCTTCGGTACAGGAGATTCAATCCCTTCGTCTGCACATCGCTTTGATCGATCGCCCGAGGGTTCTGCTTGAGAGACGGAAGGGGCACTCCGGTGACCTATCCCTGACGGACGATGCGATCGGGCCTTCACCGGCACGTTCCCGGACATCGCTAACTGGGTGCCTACAATAAGACTGGTCTTCCTGTCATATCCGGAGGGCGCAGCAGCCATAGCACAGTAAAATTTGGCGGCTGAGTAAAGAATGGGCGGCCGCGGATCTGGGGCGGGCAACGTAAAACGAGCCCCGGTACATCCGACATTATAGTAATGCCAAGCTCGTGCACCATCCAACAAACTTCCAATATACCCCAGAGAAATACTGGGGTTATCCAACATCATCTGGGCATAACCAAATTGCTGCGCGAAGCGGCTTGGCAAATATGGTTCCAGGTAGCAATGATTCCTGTTCCGGTATACCAGATGAGATGGCCGGATACTCTGCAACCAGCGGAATCCCCATTGAGGCAGAGTGGTGGTACCTTCGCCCAGATCCCTTCGATCTTCGTTGGCCTCAAAGCCCAAGTAGATTGGACCAACTTTGGTAATTTCCCAACCCTGAAGATGGGATAAAACCTTTCTACAAACAGGGACACCAGTATGTGACCAGCTCCTCCGATTGAAACGACGAAGGAGTGCATCTCCAGCCTTATAATCTTCTTCCGAGCCTGGACTCATCACACTGGGATGATACAAAATCAGCCATCCCATCAAATAGTGAAACGGCAGTTCGGCGCGCGAGAAGTTATTATTTCGGCCTCTGTCATGAATCACATTTCCAGTAAACTCTCTCAAACCTCGCTGCAGGTTACATACCATTGCGGGAAGAAGAGCCAAACGCCGGCCGAAGACCAGCTTCACGGCTGGCAGGATTAAGTTTCGGGTTACCCTCTCTACGGCACCGGATCCGCCCGCGAACACGCAATCCCGGAGCCATATCATCAGGTAGGACGCCAACACCGCCTTGGGTGACATTCGATAAGCAAGATGCCAGAAGCAGCTGTAGGAGCGTGCATCTGACTGCTGGTCCTCATTTCCTCGGGGATTTTTCTCCCCTAACCTGCTTATTTCGGACAACACTTCGCTACGAGAGAGCGCCGGTGGAGTGGAAAATTATGAGGGATCCTCCTTGTCTTGTCTAAAGGCATAATCTCTCCAAGCGGTCACATGTGGCTGCGTCCCGTTCCTATCCCGTCTCTGTATATAGTAATGATGACTCGCCACTTCCTTGAAGACGGCCGTCATCTCCTCAGCCCTGTCCCCCAGGACTTGAAGTTCCTCGTTGGGGGGAAAGTACTCTTCATAGGGTTCCGACCCCCAAGAGAGTTTTGACACCTCGTACATCTCATGAAGTACGAACCCTAATTCCTCCACCGGAGTAAAAAAGGTCCCAGTATGGACATCAAACATCTCCAGTAGTGCGAGGAACATGTGCCTGTTGAGATCAACACCCGCCTGGGTAGCACGGATCGTGGCAGTCAACCCAATCTCTCGAAGCTCGGTCCAGAACCGTGACAAGATCCAGAGTGTCAGTTTATCCCACTTGGAAACGTAATGGCACCAACCATCTACCCGAAAATCTCCTTTCGGGTATGAGCGTTCCATCAAAAACATACGATGTGTAAAGGTCGAAGCACTATAAGCAAACGTATCAATGGGTACGTCACTGTAGAGGCTCCCGGGGCGTAGAGTCCGCCAGGTGAAAGAAGACCCAGACCGTGTGGCGGTCAAAGTATCCCTTTGGTCGAAGGTAGAATCAATTTGGATGACGCCAGTCCCCGCTCCCCCCTGAGAAGGGGTAAGATCCCAAGACATCCTCCTCTGGGAAACAAGGCGACAGAAGGATGTCAAAGGCCATTGACGTTCAAGTTGCTTAACAGTCATATGCACCACATTCGCTGTAAAGAACCAGTCCTCCTTGACCTTCAACACCGTCGCATCAGTAGAAGTGAGGCGGTCTCCGAATAGGAACTCAGGCTTCAAGAAGGTCAATTTATCAGATGTGGAAGATTTTAAAACACCACGTTCCATCATCCGTTTGAGGAACCCATACTGTTGCTCACGGATTTGGGTCATTCTCTCGGGAGGCTGATCCAGCATAAGAGCCTCTTGAGCGGGGTTTATCACTTCCTCATCATACTCTACTCCCATCTGGTTGAAGACAGCCTCCAAGAACACTTCATTCAAAGGCGGGATCGCTACTGACACTAGCAAAGATCAGAAAAATGTTAGAAGCAACAAGAGAAAGAAGAGCTTCGGCGCATTCAGGGTTTAAACCCATGCGCGTCAGCAGCCTCGGTGCATCATCGGGGTCTAAGCCCATGTGCGTCAGCAGCCTCGGCGCATCATCAGGGTTTAAGTCCATGCACGTCAGCAGCCTCGGCGCATCATCAGGGTCTAAACCCATGCGCGTCGGCGAACGAAGACCGCGGCACATCATTAAAGACCCAAGGTCTATGTGTGTTGGTGTACGGAAAAACGAGACTTACCAACCACCTCCGGCTGAACTTCGACAGGCCGTCGGGGAACGTCAGCCGTTACAACTTTCACCGGCTCCTTCGCTTTCTCCTTCCCCTTGCCGGCACCACCGCGAGGAGTCTTGGGAGCCATTCTCTCAGAGAAGAAAAAGTTAGGGTTTTGAAGAAAAACTCTAAAGAAAGCAAAGGCATAGAGCAGATGAACTCTCTCTCTCTCCAACCCTTACCTATTTATAGGGCTTGGTCGCACGCGTGAACCGATGACGTGTAATCTCAGCCGTCGCTTCGGGTTCCGTGAGGAGATAACAACAAATACAACCAAAAGATCATCATTAATCTTTTGGGTTACCAAGGCGTCATCATCATTAACTGAAAGGAGCATGCGCCCGAACAAGCATGCGCCCAAAAATCATGCGCCCTGACCTCCATGCTTCTTATTCAAAGTATTCCAAAACTTATTCAAAAGTTTTGAAAACTTTGAAGGGGGTCTTGTAGAAGCATGGAATTTCACAACCAGAAAGCCCATACGCCAGGCATTTTATGCGCCAGAACTCAGACAGCTAATCAAATAAGCCATAGACATTCGAAGAAGAACTTTTTATTTATATATATATAAGTCTATTACATGTCTAGAAAAGGTTGTACAAAGGAGCATCTCTACAAAGGAAGGATCCTAGATCTACAGCCAACAGCCACCATGTGCCTTCCAGATAGGCGCAGCAACCACCATGTGCCTTCCGATGGGCGCAGCAGTCACCATGCGCTGTCAGCCAGGCGCAGCAGATGTCATGCGCCTCCAGCTAGGCGCATCCTACCATCTCTTCAGCAGCTCAGTTATGTACATCCAGCTCAGTTATGTGCATCCCTTCAGCAGCTCAGTTATGAGCAACTCTTCCAACCAGGCTCACCTGGCCGAGCAGAGCCCAGTTATGTGTCGTTCTTCCAGCCAGGCTCACCTGATAAGTGCTTCGCCAAGCAAAGCATTTAACCCTCTGGCTGGAACCAAGGAAGAGAAGAGCACCGCAAATGCTGTGGCCAGGGGAGGCTTCGAAAGAGCCTCCAAAGACCAAGGAAGACCGTGATCGAAATCATGGCACAAGGAGCTTTCAACACAATCAAAGTGGGCGGCACCCACTTTGAAGGAAGAGAGAGCCTAGCACCACCATTCCGATCTACGGCTCTTCCGGAACAACGGAGACGAGGCCCGAACATCCCTATCTTTGGATGTAACAGGCACCTTCTGCCTGCCTCAGAAGCCCTCGACTCCGTCTTTTAGATGTAACAGTCACCTTCAAGTGCATCGAAGACAACATGACGTCTCATCTTTACCCTCGGGAGCACTTCGTCAACAGAATGCACCCACATATCCAAGTTCATGTTAGAAGTACATGAGGGAATGAGGAGCAAACCTTCTCTCCATGCTACTATTTATAGGCCAGGCAAATCAAATCCACGCGCCAAGTGGATGACTCTTCGAATTCTGTGCAATGAGTTTGCATTAAATGGATGAACCGGACACCTCGAATTCAGCCAAACGGCTATTTATAGCACTCGAGGAGCGAGATAGCCGCGTCATTAAAGGACATGTCGGATGCGCCAGCCAAACAGCGCATCACACGGACGCGCCCTCCAGCATCAGGCGCATCACACAGACGTGCCCTACAGTACCCGGCGCATCACAGAGGATGCGCCCTCCCTCACATCTCCATGCCGAGTGGAACACCAACCAATGTGCCCACTCAGCTGTCCATCAAACGTCACAAATATTAAATGCTGAACTGACACCAGAGTTGGCAGCACGCTTCCCAAAGTCTGAACAGTTGACAACTTTTTCAGAGAACGAAGCGTCGGCAACGTCAGCATCATCATGACTCTATTCCGACGGCTACTGCCACGTGGCCATCCGCATGCACCTCTACGGCCATGCATCCAAATCGCCATGCGCCTCTACGGCCATACATCCAAACCAGCATGCGCCTCAAAAGCCATGCACCTCAGACCCTTCACTGATCCCTAAAGACAGAAGAAGAGTCTCCAGTTAAAGCTTTGCATGCGCCTCAAAAGCTATGCGCCCCAGACTGATCTCTGATCCCGAAAGACAGAAGGAAAGTCGCCTGCATGCGCCTCAAAAGTCATGCGCTCTAA
Organism: Iris pallida; assembly: GCA_029216955.1. Classification (NCBI taxonomy): domain Eukaryota; kingdom Viridiplantae; phylum Streptophyta; class Magnoliopsida; order Asparagales; family Iridaceae; genus Iris; species Iris pallida. The sequence goes on from JANAVB010017999.1 coordinate 8,963,226, forward strand.
ACAGTTTGTAACCCCTAAAGGGTATGAGCCGTAACCTCCTCATGCGCCCAATCAAGGCGCAGCTCACCAGATTACCCCCCCCACCAAATCCGAGATCTTCGAGCCATGGGTCGATGACACGTGTCCTTTGACTCAACTCGTCCAAGATTTCAGCAATAGAAAGATCTTCTCCTCTGCTACGTGCCGGCTCACAACAGCAGTATGAAGAGTTCAACCTCCCAATCAGGGCGCATCATCCGTGCGCCCCCATCAGCAACTTCCACGTGGCGTCCCCACACACCGGCGCATCCTATATGCGCGCATGAGCAGCCAGCCTGCAAAACTATAAATAGAGGGATCTTCTCCTTCACACACACAGAATCCACAACGAACATACAAGGAATCACCAGAGAGGCAGACACAGACACTCAACGTCTTCCTCCTCTCAGCAAGCTCCAGCACCCAGAGTAATCCACACCTTCAGAGAACCGATAACCGTCGTCAGTCGGTCAACGGAGTCAACGCATTACCACTCGCTCCATTGGCACTAAGGACCCAGCTTAAACAAAAGTGTACTCCTAGGACTACATCTAAGTCCTACATTATAACACTGTTCTGTTTGTATTAAAGTTTTCAATCAAACAATTTTAATGGCAAACATGATCACATATCAAAGGTACTTCTAACAGTTGGGAAAATATTTTATTTATTTGTTGTTATTGATTTTTTCGTCTATTCTCATATTTTTTCTATTTTATTTTCAAAACATATAATTGATGTCTAACCTCTGTTTTATAGTTATTTTCATATATTGGAACTGCATTCAGTGAATTGTACTCGTTCTATCCTGACTGGGTAACCAAACAAATTAGGTGATTGTGAAGAGGTCGAGTGCCCTGATCAGTATGGCCCGTACATGGGAGATACAGTGGAGACATATTTTGCTTACCAGAAGGAGTACGCAGCACCTGATCCTGCTGCATTTGCTTAGTTACCTATAGTTAGTACTGAGACATTGTAGTTGACTTTAGTTGATTTTTGGAGACATTGTAGTTGAGATTTATTTTCAGTCATCACACATTTTCTATTATGAGATGGTTCCATTTATTTTCACCTTCTAGATGCTGATTTTGTGATATTGATTTGTGTTTTTCCATATGGGTAATATATTTTACTGCGTGGTTGTTCATCATATTATTACAGCGTTCTACCGCCGACTCTGCGACGTAGGCTGGGCATGTACACGGTTTATGCCCAAATATTGGGTGTGGGTCATGACACAAGAAGATTATTGTAACTCCCACCTTCCTATACCGGTCCGCAACATTGAGAAAGTACATTCCAAACCTGCGCGGCCCGCTCTCTAGATTGAAGAATGTGTTCGAAGTTTTTGATTGTCTTTCCAAGCAGCAGTGACATGTAGAAGCTAAGCTGAATCTGATGGTCTTGAGGACGTCATCAGTAGGGAGCTTCTTGCGAAATGTTCTCCAAATAAGAAATGTCTATTTTTTGGGGATACATTGCTGCCAGAAGGGCCTGATTCTGGAGGATGCCATGCCAATGTCGCGAGTGACCCTTCTAGCTAAAGCTAAAGAGAAAGATCCGTTGTTCGACATAGATCATTGCAGAGCGTCGGGTTCTGTCCTGATCTTCAACCCGGCGATACGAAGCGCGTCGGCTGCTGCCTCTCCGATCCAATCGCGAGCTCGCTCCCAGTTTTAATCACCAAAGCAATCCCATAAATCACGGATCGTGTTGTTAGGGGGCAGCCGGGAGTTGGTTGAGGAGGTTTTCTCTTATCCAACGTTCGCAAAATAGAGATGATTCGTCGGACCCCAATTAGAGATGGATCAGCGGCTCTGTGAGTCATCGACCTTACAGAATTCACCGCCAAGACACGGAGGATCTGCAATTGGAAGCGGTGGCAGACGGATGAATGTGTCTAAAATATCTGGCCTTCATGAACCTAGCCCATATAAAACGATTCTCTCGGAGCTTCCACCATAATTTCATCGAGCACCATCACATATGATACCTAGAAAATCCAAGTCCTTCCTCTTTTGTAGGTCTTGCCAAGGTGTCCGAACTAGCCCAGTGATGCTTGTCCTTACCGTCACTGTGTCCTCAGAAGAAATCAGCAAAAATGTTTTCGATTATGGAAAGCACGTTCTTAGGGGGGAGCAGGCCGCTAGGGTGAATATGGGAATGGAGGAGAGTACGTGCTTGATCAGAATCATCTTTCCGCCAGGCAAAAGAATCGCATTGTGCCAACCCTCAACCTTTTTCCTTATTTTGTTCACAAGCCCTTCAAAAATGCTCGTATTGGATCGTCCGTATACAAGAGGACATCATAAGTAGGAGAATAGGGGGTAGGCCATGGAAAAGGAAGTGATATTAGTCAGCGAGGAGCATTGTTCTCTGTTGGTTTTGTGGTGGACGTAGATGATGCTCTTGTTGGGGTTGATGCACTGGCCTTAGCATTTGGCGTATCTCTGCAGCGTATTGTGAACCACTTCCACCGATCCAACATCGCCTAAGGAGAAGATGAGGATGTCGTCAGCATAAGCTAGATGGGTGATGATCGGGCGGCCGCTGGTTGTGTGAAAATACTGGAAGTGGGGGAGCCCACCATGTCGTTCAGATTTTTGCTCAGCAATTTAGCGACGATGATGAAGATGGTGGAAGATAACGATTCTCCTTGTCTGACTCCACGGTTAGATTTGAAGAGTCTTTCTGTTTGGCCGTTAGTCACTATAGAGAACCAAGAGTTACTAATCGATCACCACACGATGTTGGTCCAGGTTTTCGAAAATCTGAAAGCTCTAAAAACCCAAATCATGAATTGCCAGTTGAGCTTACGCCTTCTACATATCCAGCTTGATGGCAATGTCCCCTCCCCTAGATGGGAGTTTCATGCATTGATCATCACCTGCCCAGCAGGATGTTGTCGAAAATATTCTTGCCACGCACAAAGTCGCTCTACTCTTTCGAGATGTTCTTGGGGAGGATCTCGGCATACGGTTGGCAATAATCGTCGATATGATTTTGTTGGTGAAGGTACACAAGCTTGTGGGGTGGAAGTCTCTGAAAGTCTCAGGGTTTTCCTGCTTGGGGATGAAGATAAGGTTAGCGCAGAAAATTGATCTGGGGTACCTGGCTTCCTAGAAAAAAGCAACGGCTGCCTCGTGGATGTCCGATTTGATAATGTCCCAGCACGATCTAAAGAAAACACCTTTGAATCCATCTGGACCTGGGGCACTATGCTCATTCAGGGCCCACACAACATCTTTGACCTCATGCTCGGAAGGGGGAAGTTGCAGCTGGATATTTTCACTACCGTCAATAAGTCGAGGCACTACCAAAATTCATCGCTTTAGCGATGGCCGTATCCGTCGCCCTGCCGTCGGTAAATGGTAATACCGACGTATGGCCAACGAATTTTGGGCAAAAACATCCGTCGGGAAAAGCCTCGTCGCTAAAAACAATTCGTCGCCAAGTTGTCGCCCAGCGATAATTTGGCGACGAATTTCCGTCAACCATACTCGTACATCTCACGATGAATGGCCGACGGATTTTCGTCAAAGCACGTACCAGAAAATTAATTACACATCGCCTTAGCGACGATCGTATCCGTCGCTGAAATGGTCGGTACACGCGTATCTGATATGCAATATCCGTCGCTACTCTGTCGCTAAATGGTTGGTACACGCGTATCAGAGAGTGTCTGATACACAATCTCCGTTGCTCACTCGTCACTTGTACTCGCTGCTTGTCGACGGCCGAGCGGCAAAATGGCGGTGGTGCATCCGTCGACCCGGTTCTGTGAATCTTTTATATTTCCAGAACCGTGGCGACGGATATTCTGCCGCTATTCCGTCGGGATTAGTCGCTACTCCGTCGCCGACCAGTCGCGAATTTGGTGATGGATTATTCGTCGCCAAACTTTTACCGACTACTAGCGACGGTCTACCGACGGAATATCCGTCGATCCGATTATGTAATTTTTCATATTTCCAGAACCTTGCCGACGGATCGTCCGTCGGTGAGTAGTCGCCAACCGTCGCTAACTTGGAATAGTCGCCATCCATCGCTAATTTTGAGTAGTCGCCATATGGAATGAGTCTCACAATCAGGATGTAGAGAAGTATCTGTATCCTGAAACATACCATAGAACTCCTTCGCCTCAGGATTAGGATCCTCCGGATCAAAATTTGGCCCTGCCGTATCGTACACCATATCTCGTACATAATTCTGCAGGTCTCCATAATCAACAGAGCATCCGTCGTCTATGACAAAATCCATTGTAGCATTTTCATCAAAAGCATAAGTAGCAGCATTTATAACCTGTCTTTCTGTATATAGTTTACCTTGCGATGACCACATGCAGTAATCACGTACGAGACCCTTACGGGTTAAATGATCTCTCACAGTCACCACTTCTTCGTAACGTCTATTGCGACAATTACCACATGGCCATTTGATTTTGTTACCGTCCATGTACTGAGCTTTGCTCATGGCATACTTAAGAAACACTTCCATGCCTGCCGAAAAATTGTTACTCACACCTATTCTGCTCTCGTGTTGTTGTTTGTACATCCATGTATGATCAAAGAAGTAACGATCCATCGCAGATTGGATGTAAAAATCTGTATCGTAAGACAAACAAAATTACTATGTAACCATTTACTCACCAATAACCGGATGTAACTGAGTCCAGGGGTACTCCGGGGACCACCGTACAGTAACTGGTGGATCCGCTGGTATAGGCCGGATGTACTTAATATCGACCGTATCAGATTAGTATCGGTCTATCGGTTCGGAATAGGCCGTATCAGATTGGTATTGGCCTTAGCAAATTGGTATCGTCCTATGCGATATGGACATGTATCGGCCGTATAGTTAGGATTCATATTGACCTTATCGATTCGCAATAGACGTATCCGATAGGTATCGGCCGTGTCGGATTAGTGTGTGTGTGAGTGTGTGTGTGTGTATGTGACGAATATATATATATATATATATATATATATATATATATATATATATATATATATGTATGTGTGTGTGTGTTTGTGTATGTGTGTGTGTGTTCCGACCCCCAACACCGCCGACCCTAACTCCCACCCTCGGCCCCAATCCGATGTACTATCCCCCCGCGACCCCCACTCCCACCACCGCCGACCCCGGCGCCCCCGACCCCAGCCACCCTCCCTCCCGCGGCCTTCCACGTCGCCCTGGCCCCCATCCCCTGCACTACCCCTCCCCCCCGCGAGCCCCACTCCCACCACCGTCGCCTCCCACCCCCTACAACTCCCGCCCTCCTCCGTGCCCCCCCGCCACCCCAGCGGCCTCCATCCCCCCTCCCGCGGCCTCCCACCACAGCCGACAACCCCCCACCATGGCTTCCCTCCGCCCTCCACCGCCGGCTACCCCCACCTCTCCACCCCCGCGGCCTCCATCCCCCTCCCCGCCGCAGCCTCCCACCACAGCCGACCACCCACCCCCACCACGGCTCCCCTCCGCCCCCACCCTACCGCCGACTACCTTCGCCCTCCCCCGCCGCCCATAACCCCCAAACGAAAGAGAGAGAGAGAGAGAGGAGAGAGAAATATTCGTTCGAATGAAATCCCCCCCCCCCCCCCCCGTCGGTTCAATTTAAGTTAGGGCTGGCTATTTAGCGACGGACTGTCGACGGATATATCCTGTAAGCCCCTAAATATTTTAATTATTTTAAATAAGAATTTTTAATTTCAAATAGCATTTTTATCCTTAAAATAAATTATTATAATTATTAGAAATTTTCTAGAATTTTTAAATAATTTTTAAATGGTTTTTAAAGCCAAAA